>JAINUW010000359.1:0-87363 GCA_020205615.1 Panax quinquefolius
CCTGTACTACTCCACGAATTACGTACATTAGCCCCCATTCTATTAAATGCAGCCATTAAAAGATTAACGAACTCCTGTATTAGATTAACTGGACCACCCTCCGGTTGATTAACATTATCGTCTTGATTTTGTTGTATCCTTCTTGGCGGCATTTTGCTGTTAAGAAAACAACATATCATTATTACTTCCTTCTTATGGTTTAGTTATTATTTGTGATAAAACAATAACTCATACTCATTGCTCAATATATTCCATAAAAGAGAATTATATTGATTCTTAACTTGTAGTATAATACTACATTGGTTACATTACTCAGCCTTAGCGGATTACATTACCATCCCGCAATTACTTTCCAAAAATTGGGATTTACAAAAGACTACCCTTGATATACAAAAGAGGGTTTTACGTCACTACTAGATACATATTATTTACATATCTATTCTACTCTAGCTATTGCTAGATTACATTTCCCGAATGGCATTCTCGTAATCTTTCTTGGCCAAACCGGCTATGACATTTTGACTAATGGTATGTCGAGTCTGCCCTGCTTCCACTAGATATCCAGCCACTTGTTACTGGAAGTCTACGTGAGAACTCCTATGTATATAGGACATCCTCTCTAGCTTCTGCTATTTAGTCTTTAGCTCCTGCTTGAGCTCAAAGACTTCACCTTTTAGCTCTCGGACCTTGTCCTTAGCCAAAACACGATCATCGTGTTCCTCTTCCCACATACCCTCCATGCTAACCTTGTCCTCACGGACAGCTTGGAGTTCCTCTTTCAACTCCTTCACCTCTTGACAGTAGTGGACGTTTCTGTCCAAAACTTACATAAACAGTGCCTTCATTGACTCCCCCATAGACCATTCCTCTATAGGTGGAACCTGATCAAAGGACATTACGTCCACCTCTTCCTCCATCATACCATCAAATATGGACATGTAGTCCAAATTGTCCGAGTCTCCAGACTCGATTGTCACCACCTCTAGCTCTATCGCTACGGGATTAGTTAGTATCTCTACCCGATTAACCGAGTCCTCGCTCACAATATGTATGTCTCTATACATATCATTTTCTCCTGACATCTACAATAAAGCAATATAGTTTGATTAGTACATGTCAAGAAACTAATAAAAAATACATACATAATATAATGCATTTTTATAAGGTTATCTTTCATCTTTTACTTTTATTAAGGTTATGACTTAAGGTTCAAATCCCCCTTAAGTTTTATAACCTAGGCTTTGATACCAACTTGTAGCGCCCCTAAATCCGTATCTTCCAACCCAATGATGGTGCTATATTGCATAACATTCATACATTCATTCAATTGAAAAGTCTCAAAGAACTAACATACTTCTATATATATTCAAAGTAATATTTACATTTCCCAAGTTCTATAATTGCTATAAAGGTTCCTTGTCATAATATTCATTACATTACAACAATTGACCTATACTATTACCGCATGACTTTAATAATCGCCTTTAGCTTTTCCTTTATCCTTATTCGATCCTTCAGGACGTTCAGTCTTAGCTGCATTCATATGGTTCAAGCAAGAGTGAGCATAACTAGCTCAGCAAGTATAACAATTTTAATAACAACATGCTTGATATATATGAATCGTATATCTTCGATAAATGAACAATAATTATGAAGTACTATTTATAATTCAAAATAGCACTTCATCTTTCTTTCAAAAATGTTTTACAATAATATCAGTATTTAGTAAAACATTCACTCCGGTCAAAGACCTCGAGTATTCATTCTTTCTTTGAAAAGGAAAACCTGGAACTAAGTCCGTAAACTCGGTATTACTTACGAGCACTTCTAGGTGATCTGCCTATTGTACTCTATGTTGATCAACACTACATCTATTAAACGTATGTACGTTTAATCATTTGGCAACCTCACGTGCATGTCGTTTTACCGACAAACCATTTGTTTAACATTTCAGTCTTCTTTTGGAAACCATATCAAATAGTTGACAAAAGATCATAACATTTGATAACAGATGAATAGATTATCAGAAATCCATTCAATATATCAAGTCTAGCTAAAGAACTGGCTTTACTTTATTGCACATTAATTCATGCGTAAGAATACATGAACGTCAAAACTTGTTCAGATTGAACTGAGACAAGAGTTAGAATACTTGCCTTTAGCGTCTGCTACTGAGTATTTTACTTTACGTTCAAAACTTTCAAGTCTCTACAATACATGATCACATAATGCCTTACATTAGGTCACATATAATCAAGTATGTATCCGACTATATCTTACCCTTCATCTCAATCTAATTTGCATATTAGACTTAATTATTATTCATTCCCATTTCATTCACATTTATTTATATTACACAAAGTTGTTTCAACCTTTACTCACATTCTTAAGGTTTTATAAAGCTTAACAATGATATCTTATATTCCTTCATGTATGGATACATTCAATGTTTAATTATAAACCTTTCCTTCTACTTTCAACTCTTCTTCACTATCCATGGTTTGAGCCTGGCGCCGCGGCGCCGGCATTCCCCTTATAGCTCTCGTTGCGGCGCAGTCAAATGGCCTAGGGTTGGCGCCACGGTGCCAACTCTGTGCACCAGAAAAAAATTTCAAACTTTGAATTTTGTGAACTTCCCGGACGCATAACTTCTTCGTTATAAGTCCGATTTGGCTCGTTAAAAAGCCTACGGTTCACAAATTACGTAATATACGTATTCATTCAAGAATTTTATCTTTTTGACTTCGTTTGTTGAAAATTCACCTATTAGTTCATTTTTAACGTAAACGATAAACGTTCGTGAACGTTCAACGCTCGTTTCTTCGTTCTAAGTCGGAATTCGTCCATTTTTGATTCCACAACACTTAAATGACAAACATGACTTGCCTCCATTGGAAAATAACATTTTCGAACTCAAACTCAAAATTTGACTTCCATTCCGGGAAATTTATGAATTCGACGATTATCGTCTAATCGTGCGATTTCCGGAAAATCTTCATTCTTATGATTTGTTCAACATTACAAATGAATTTGATTCCTAATGTGAACATCTTAACATTCAAATTCCAACAACTTATAGTTCAAGTTGGATTTTGTCTTATTTCTTTCATGAGCTTATAACTTGTCAATTTATAAACTACTTATGAACTTACCATTCAAGACCCTATGATCATCAAAGTTTCTCCATCATCATCCATATATGTTATTAACATATAGCTTTACTATGTATTCTAGATATATATAATCATACAAATTCTTTTACTTCCATATTACTTTCATTAATAAACTTATCTCAAGTTCTTAATGCTTTCACATAAGTTTACTACTTATGTTAACTTAAATGACTTATTTCCAACTTATGTGGCTTAAGTTCATTACTCACACATACTTCTTACTTTTTATCATTCATGATCCGTAATCCCAACTTTTCTTATCAACCCATCATGATATAGATAGAAGATAATTGGAGAAGGATTCTTACATTTGAAGTTCTTGGTAAAGTAGCTTCTTCTTTCTTCTTCTTTTGTAAGTGGCTTATTTCAACTTAATCACCCTAACACTTAAGCACTTTGAGAGAGAGTGTTTAGATTATTTGACAAATAGCAAATAACTTGCCAACCTTCACTATTTATAGAAGTTGCAAGGTTTAGGGCAATTTAATCAATTCCATCATCCCACCTCCTTTTGCACCTCCTTACTATTCATTACTTGAATGGCACAAAATCTATCCTTTTCTTGGCCATCAATCCTTTAACTTGGTCATTACTCCTTAGACTTGCTAACCACATTAACTTGGTCATTACTCATTTAACTTGATAACCACACATTAACCACATTAATATGGTTTTGCTCCATGGATCACACAACTCTTGGGCTTCTAGCTTGGGCTTAGTTATTTTAACCTTTGGGCTTTGCATTACAAACAATACTTTGTTTATTAACTCAATAGTTGGGCCTTACACTTAATTGAATTGGGCTTGCACAAGATCTTAATCAATCTTCACAAATCCATTCATATTGCACAATACATATACATATAATTCATGTATCATTCTTGTATTCTAACTCATATAGAATCTTTATTTGACAATTCATTCTTCATACCAACGCGTATAATACTTCATATTATACTCGTTTTCTTTCCTCGTATAATGCTCACGTATCATACGATTAATACTTTCTTATTAATACTTCGCTTTCCTTAATATCCTTGAATTAAGTCCGCAAGTGAAATTTTACGTTTTCCTTAACTAGATTATTATTTCATAATCCGTCTTACTTTGATATTCTATCATTACGTATTTCTCGGAAGTTCAAAAATAATTCCCGAGCAAATACAGATGAATAGTGTTTTTCAAAAAAATTCTCGAAAAACTTTTATTTTCGTCTTAGAAATTCAAACACTTT
Source organism: Panax quinquefolius (assembly GCA_020205615.1). Taxonomy (NCBI): domain Eukaryota; kingdom Viridiplantae; phylum Streptophyta; class Magnoliopsida; order Apiales; family Araliaceae; genus Panax; species Panax quinquefolius. The sequence goes on from JAINUW010000359.1 coordinate 4,408, forward strand.
AAATCCTTCACGTCTCTCAAATACTAAGACATTTCAACATCAATAGGTTATAGAACGAAAACCATCTTGATATCACATAAAATATAATTTTATTTTTATTTAATTTAATAAAATCATTTTTACATAAGATCCGAATTTCTGGGTCATTACAGCCGTTGTCAAGAGTTAGGCAATGACATGGGATTAGAGGTTGTCCGAATTCAGGAAGAGGGGACCATGCCCATGGTCTTCAAGCTTTAAATTCTACCCGGTGTGATGCCATGCATAATAGTCACTCAGGATTGGAATTCCTTGGCTATTGTAGGACATTGTTGTGTATGTATGAGATGTTGAGACGGCGCGATGTGGAGTTGAGGTGGCAAGATGACAATTTTTCTCCTCACCAAGGTTATCTCTGGTTAAGGCTGATAGTAGACGTTTCTCAGGGTTATCTTTGAGATTGGACTACTACAGGTGTTTGAATTCCTCAAGGTCATCTTTAAGTGTGTCTATCTTCCCGGTGTTATCTCCGGGTCTTTGGAATGAGTGCCTCAGGGGGAGTTCTGAGGTTGAAGATGGTTGCATGCATTTGAAACAAGCATTTAAAGGGTTATCGCCAGAACTGCAACGGAATTCCTTGGGGTTATCTCCAAGGATGAAACTCGGGATTATCTCCGAGGTTGGAACTGATACTCCCGGTGTGTGTTTCAGGGTTGAGACTAAACTTCTGATGGTATCCAGAATGGATATGAGCTGTCTTCCAGGGTTATCTCTGAAAGACGAATCTACGCTCCTGCAATGTTAGTAACAGGTGTGCAGAAAATTTCGAGTGTCTACAGTATGGTCTGTGATCCATTGGAAACCACACTACTGGGGATAAGGATTTGGATGAACCAAAGTTCGTGGATTACTTACATATGCTAGATTCTTTGCCTTGAGTTAGTAGATTCAAGGATCCGTTCGAGCCACTACACACAGACGAAAAAGCTTCAGGTCGGATAAAACCTTCACTTGAAGAGCCACCCATTCTTGAGCTCAAACCGCTTCCTAAACACCTCAGGTATGCTTATTTGGGTGATTCAAATACTTTACTTATTATTATTACATCTGCACTTAACGAATTGTAGGAAAGTAAATTGCTGAGGATTTTAAGAGAATACAAGTCTGCAACAGGCTGGACAATTGCCGACATAAAGGGAATAAGTCCATCTTTCTGCATGCATGAGATTCTTATGGAAGAGGATGCAAAACCATCAGTGGAACAACAAAGATGGCTAAATCCAATCATGAAAGAAGTGTTAAAGAAAGAAATACTGAAGTGGTTGGATGCGGGAATTATTTACCCAATTTAGATAAAGGTATGGGTCACCCAAAGACGGCAGGCATGCCGAAAAAGGGTGGAATGACAGTAGTTAAGAATGAAGATAATGAGCTGATTCCGACGTGGACAATGACTGGATGGAGGGTTTGCATAGACTACATAAAGCTGAATAAGGCAACCCGAAAGGATCACTTTCCTCTACCCTTCATTGATCAGATGTTGGATTGACTATTTGGACATGAATACTATTGCCTACTAGATGGATACTTATGGTATAACCAAATAGTCATAGCTCCCGAGGATCATGAGAAGATAACTTTTACATGCCCATACGTCACCTTTGCATTTAGGAGGATGTCATTTGGGTTATGTAATGCACCACCTACTTTCCAACGATGTACGATGGCCATCTTCTTGGATATGGTAGAGAAGAATTTGGAAGTTTTCATGGATGACTTTTTAGTCTATAGAAACACTTTTGATAAGTGTCTAGAGAATTTGGTCATGGTCTTAAAGCGATGTGTGGAAATTAATTTGGTGCTCAATTGGGAGAAGTGCCACTTTATGGTTGAAGAAGGGATAATATTTCTGGGGCACAAAGTCTCTGCTAAAGGTTTAGAGGTTGACAGGGAAAAGTTAAGCACGATTGAGAATCTTCTACCACCAAATTTAGTGAAGGGAATTCGCAGTTTTTTTGGACATGCTTGGTTCTACAAAAGGTTTATAAAAGATTTCTCTAAGATTGCAAAACCATTGTACAGCCTTTTAGAGAAAGATACAGTGTTTGGTTTAGATGAGGAGTGCAAAGCAGCGTTTGAGAAGTTGAAAACCAAGTTAACTACAACTCTAATAATCGTCGCACCGGATTGGAATATGCCTTTTGAGTTAATGTGTGATGCGAGTGACTATACAGTAGGGGCTGTTTTGGGTCAATGCCGAGACAAGATATTCCACGCCATATACTATGCAAGTAAAACCCTTATATATGCACAACTGAACTACACAACCACCAAGAAGGAGTTACTTGTAGTAGTATACGCCTTTGACAAATTTAGAACCTACTTGATTGGAACAAAGGTGGTGGTCTACACTGATCACTCGACGATTCGCTATTTGATTTCGAAGAAGGATGCTAAGCCTAGAATAATCAAATGGATCCTTCTACTTCAGGAATTTGACTTAGAAATAAAGGATAAGAAGGGGACCGATAATCAAGTGGCGGATCATTTGTCGATGTTGGAAAATTCGGATAAGGGGGCAGATAATAGTGTAATAAATGAATCGTTCCCGAATGAGCAACTTTGTGGGGTCAACTCCGAGTTTCCATGGTATGAGGATTTTTCCAACTACTTGGTGAGTAAAATCCTTCCCCCTGATCTAACACGTCAACAAAAGAGAAAATTCCTACATGAAGTTAAGTGGTACATGTGGGACGAGCCATACTTATTTAGACAGTGTGCAAACAAGATGATCCGGAGGTGTGTGCCATATAGTGAAGTGAAAAATATCTTACATGAATGTCATTCATCTACATATGGGGGACATTATGGTAGTGAGCGGACAGCTGCCAAGGTACTTCAGTAAGGATTCTATTAGCCTAATGTGTTTAAGGATGCCCACCAGTTAGTGAAAACATGTGAAAGATGCCAAAGGGTGGGCAATATATCAAAGAGGAATGAGATGCCGCTCAACACTATCATGGAAGTGGAGATTTTTGATGTATGGGGGATGGATTTTATGGGACCATTTCCTCATTCATTCAATAACCTGTACATCTTGCTAGTTGTAGATTATGTGTCGAAATGGGCTGAAGTCGTAGCACTCCCTACAAACGATGCTAAAGTGGTTCTCAAGTTCTTATAAAAGAATATCTTTACAAGGTTTGGCACGCCAAGAGCAATCATAAGTGACGAGGGAAGTCACTTCTGCAATAAATCGTTTACATCTCTCTTGGCGAAATATGGGGTTAATCATAGGGTGGCAACAACATATCACCCCCATACGAGTGGTTAAGCTTGGGTTTCCAACAGAGAGGTGAAGAAGATTTTAGAGAAAGTAGTAAATCCAAGTAGAAAAGATTGGTCTCCAAATTTGGACGACGCACTATGGGCTTATAGGACAACATACAAGACACCAATTGGGATGTCTCCATATTAATTGGTCTACGGGAAAGCGTGTTACCTCCCGTTGGAATTACAGCATAAAGCATATTGGGCCATTCAAAAACTTAATTTTGATCAAGCAGTTGCGGGAGATAAAAGGTTTCTCTAATTGAACGAACTTGACGAATTTCGACTGCAAGCGTATAAAAACTCAAATTTGTACAAGGAAAAAGTCAAGAAGTGGCACGACCAAAAGATCATGCAAAGAAAGTTTAAACCGGGACAATCATTGTTAATGTTCAATTCACGACTGCGGTTGTTCCTAGGAAAGGACAAATCCAGATGGTTGGGGCCATTCACAATTAAGAGGGTTTTCCCACATAGCACCGTTGAATTATACACTAGGAATCCATTGGAGACATTTAAAGTCAACGATCATCGGTTGAAGCATTACTGGGGTGGTGACATCGACAATGAAGCCACCGCAATCACACTTGTCGATGCGCATAAACAGGGAGTAGTCAAGCTGAAAGACTAAAAAATAAGCGCTAATTGGGAGGCAACCCAATTTTACTTTTATTTACAGTATTTTTTTTAGTATGATAATCAATTTGTATTTTAGAGTGTAAGTTTAGTATCAAGTAAGTTTATTTCAGTCCATTAGGAAATTAGTGAGTCATGATTACTAGTTAGTTCGACCTTACATGTGCAATGTTCATGATGTTATCTTATACTTATAATTTCAATGTGTTTCAGGTACTTGGGAAGCTCATGGATATGTGTTGGATGCGAGGAATTGGAAAAAGTAAATCTAGCTGCAAAGTACCCCCTTGCCGAGGTGGACATTTCATGAAGGATACCCACGCCGCCGGGGTGGGCATCTACAATACATTAACCCCCCGCCGAGGTGGGGGTACGGGAACCTGAGGAATTTTTTTTAACTAATTCGGTACTTGATGGTTCCACTTATCCACTACTCCCTCCTGCCAACCAACTCATATACTCCAATAATCCCACTCTCTACCCACGAACTATAACACATTCTCCACTTACCCCCTACATTAACCCACCAAATCCCTACACTATCTCCATTCTATAAATACAAATAACAACTACACCACATCTCCATCCAATTTCATATAATTTTAGTTATCCCAAAGCTAGGGTTCTTCAAGTGCGGTTTTGATAACAACAATGAAGGGGGAAAACTACAAATTATCAACATCTATTGGAAATTCATACTTTAATTGGGTCAATACGTAGTGGGTAAGTGTTTACTTGTAAGTTTTCTTCAGTTTAGTAACATAGTTTAAGTTCAATTATAATATTTGGGGGTATTGTGAGTCATGCACACTACGTGTTCAATGAATTGTGCAAGTGAATTTTGGGGGGATTTTGACCTAAGGTTAATTCTATGGCTCCTAATACACCATCTAAGCTACAGAGAGGCGAGGGTCAGGGTCTACACCACCTGCACGGGCCTTTGACCGGTTGAAATTTATGAGTGCCAACGCCGCTAATAGATACAATTATCTAGTGTCTAAGGCACAAACTCCATAGCAGGGCTTGGCACCAGATAATGTAGATGGGCAAATGAAGAGACAAATATATGAGAAAGGATGGGATAGATTTACTGACGAACTAGAGCCAGCAATTATCAATGTGGTGAAGGAGTTTTATTCAATTGCGGAGGATAGGGCCCCATTCGTTGCATTAATGAAGGGTAAACACGTGCCTTTCAGTCCTAAAGCTAGCAACTATTATGACAGCTGCGAACTCTTGCGGTAAGCCATTATACACATTTGTGTGATAGTGATCCCAACTACGATCAGATTCTAATAGAAATAACTAAGCCGGACACTACATAGGTCAAGGGATGAAAAGTTGGCAAAATTTTCCTTAGCAAGGACTTGAGTTGTTATGGAAAAATATGGTATGCATTCTTGTGCGCAAAGTTATTCCCATCCACACATACGCATACCATCGAGGTGACGAGAGAGAAGGTCCTGCTTCTGTATGCAATTGTGCAAGACTTCCATATCAACGTGGGTGCCATTATCAATTTCTCGATACGAAAATGCCTACGAGGGCCATTTTTTAGCAGCCTACCACACCCATACCTCATCTATGGGTTGTGCAGGTAGGCTAACGTTAGATGGTCTGGTGATGAGCCTACCCAGTAGCCGCTATAACTTTTGGACTCCCGTATAATTGCACACTATACAGTATGGCCCGTGGGGGAATCACACCCGAGAGATATTGGTTTTATATTCCCACCGACTTTGGAGGAGGAGGAAGAGGCTGAAGACACATCCAAAGATGAAGAGTTTCGAGGCGATGAGATGACTGGAGAGCATGAGATTTCATGGAGTCAAAGGATGGGCAAATTTATGTTCAACAACCAATTTTGCAATCTCTAGCCCCCGGTGGACAACAGGGACAAAGAAACCAATAGACAAATGAGAAGACTGGTAGCTAGGCAGGACTACATGTTCAACGCCATGAACACGTCATTTTCCTCGCTAAATACTGCCTTACAGACTCTAAATCCAGCCGCCGCCGACCAGTTTCCATACTAGTAGCCAGAGCCCAATGCCATAATTTCCACCTTCTGATTTTAACAATGAAGAATGCTGAGTTTTTGAGCCACAACCGCCATCACCACCATCACCACCATCACCTCAACCTTAAATGATTACAAGGAAGTCCTCTAATACTTATTGTTATATTTTTACAATGAGGACATTGTAATTGTTAAGTTTGGGGGAATTAGTTTAGTTTAGTGTTATTGCATGTTTAATTTAGTTTGATACTATTTTGCATATGTTGTCATGTTTTGTTTTAGGTTTATTATATGTTGCATTCATGTAGTCTAATTGCATAATTGTTTTTATAGTAGTGTAGCATTGCAAATAGTTTTTATTAGTTTCTAATTTTGTTATTTTTATTCTATATTATCAAAAAAATAAAAATATCTAAAAAAAATTAATTTAATTTGTTTATCTTGCATGAGACCAACAGTTTGATATGTACAGTCTATTTTGGCCAATGATGAGACTGACTTCCATTAGATAATTATAGTACTGATTATTAGAACTTTGATGTGATTTTCTGTTATGCATAGAATCTTTTTCTGTTTGAAACTTGTATAATAAGGTTCGTATAGTAATAAGCAACTATATTGACTAATTAAGTTCAAATTGATACATATTGGACGTCTAAAGGATAATGCTAGTTTGAATGTAAGAATGACAAGGATAGGCAGTGAAGGCTAAATTAAAGCAAGAACCTAAGTTTAGGGGAAAATTTGGGGTATATAAGCTTTAAAAAAAAGAGAAAAGAAAAGAAATATGAATAAATACCGTAGCCAGTCTAGTTCGTGACCTTTGTTACTTGATTAAGTAAGCCTGAGGGGATTGTCTTTATACCTAGCGCCCTAAGGTCTTAATGGTCTGGGAGTCGTTAGTCGAAAGCTCGTTAAGGTAGCATTGAAAAGCCTAAGGGGATTAGACATTGCACAACCATGTGTATAAAAAGAGTATAAAATGGGAAATAAGAGCAAAAAACCTCCGTAGTTGAAAAATAAAGCATAAGTACCCTATTTGGACCCTTGATATTGGTAATTGTTTAATTTTAGTTTGATATTGACTACTTTTGGATTTCTTGAGTTTACACTGTAAGATGCCTTCAAAGAGACCTGTTATGTGTTAAATTTAAGTTTGTAAAGTTAGCATAGGTGTTGAGCACACATGCACTATATCAGTGATAACAGTTTAAGATTTGATGATTGATTGGGAAATTATTGATTTGTTTTGATAAGAGGTATGATCAGGTTTACTTGATTTCTCTTAGGCCAGTTGAACAAACATGTTTTTATCATGACTGCTGGATTCGTAGGCATGTAGATTAGTTGCATTCCATTGCATTGCATTCCATAGCATTTTTGTTTTGTTTTGTGCTCGAGGACTAGCACTAGTTTAAGTTTGTGGGAGTTTGATGAGTGGGTTTTCTACCTACGAATCGACCACAAATTCGAGCTTAAATTCTGTTAATCTTGTTTATTTAGGTTCATTTTTACTTGTTTATGTTTGTTTTATGTTTAGGTGGCATGGTGTGGCATTGGTGGCATAAACGTGGTGTTGTGACATTAAAGGGCAACAAAATTAGCAACAATGTGCAGCTGTAGAATACCTCCCCGCCGGGGCGACATTATACAAAGGAAACCTATAAGACCCCAAATTTTATGAAATGAAAGTATTCAATTTTCTTATAATTGTTATTTTATTTCGTAAATAGTTAAATTGATAAAAGGTTAAAGTTAAGGGTGATATGTAAAAATTTTGCAAAGTATGCAAGTTGTTATAAAATATTCGTTTGGTCGGGGAACATTCTTTTTATCGGGAATATCCGTACGATGGCACAATCATTGGCGGACCCCACAATGGAAGTATTTTCGTAGTTAGAAAATGACAGAATTATCATTTTATAAAAATAACGGCGAAAGTGTTACCGTTAAAACTGTTGAACTACCCGGTAATAAAAGTACAGTAATACGCGTAGTTGCATAGTAGCACACAATATTGATTATTGATGCTTACATAAGAAGTCACTCAATTATTGCTACAGTAATTACTGCATCATATCTCTCATATTATTGATTCAATTATTGTCACAGTATCATCTGCATAATATTTTATATTGTTAAATCAATAATTGAGACGATAAAGTTATTCATATTATTATTTGCAATATTAACAATGTCTAGAAGTTCTGTCAAGGAGAGGTTAGATAATCTAATTGCGCACTAATAGGGAGAAATCCTTATCAGAAAGCTCCCTCTTTCCTGGGAACGACCTGGTTATTAAAAATTGTGAGTTATAATATTAATGATGAATAAGTTCATGTTGATTAAAGATAAAATTAATAGTTCCATTGTGTGGGAAATATTAGTGTTAGTGGAAATTGACATTTATTTCGATAATAATTGATGTTTGGAGGATATATTGACCAATCGGGTAATTAACCGGATAAATGAGAAACTAATTGCTATTAATTCACATGCTTATAACTATGTGTTCACATATGTGTACTATTGATTCACATGATTTACTATTAGGGGAGTTAGTGCAAGATTGATAATCCTTGCATGACTAAATTAAAAATAGAGGTATAGATGAAGGTACTATACTATAATTAATTTTTTCACATGATTGGAACTATTGAGTCACATGATTTACTATTGATTCACATGATTTACTATTAGGGGAGGTGGTGCAAGATTGATAATACTTGCAGGACTAAATTAAAAAATGAAAAAAAAGGAAGGTATTATACTGTAATATTTCTAGCCCCAAAATGTGCAATTATTAAAACTATATTTTCCTATAAATAGAAGCTCATTCTTCCTTCATTTCTCACCAATTCAATAAGTCTCACAAGAGCAATTATTATAGAGAAATTATAGAGAGAAAGAAGAAGAGAAGTTTGCTATCTCACTATTCCAGTATCCAGTTTTCTTCTAAGGTAAGGGTTATTAACTTTTTCGTATTCATGAAGAGAGTTATTTTTCTTTCAATACTTGTAAGGATTGTTATTCCATTCTTTATTATTCTGTTGGAATAACCTGTCTATGCGGACTACTGAATGCTTGGTGAATTCTTCTATTATTCCATTCTTTATTATTCTGTTGGAATAACCTGTCTACGCGGACTACCGCATGCATGGTGAATTCTTCTATTATTCCATTCTTTATTATTCATTGGAATAACTTTGCCTATGCGGACACCGCATGCATGGTGAATTATTCTATTATTCCATTCTTTATTATTCATTGTTGAATAACTCGCTCACGCTGGACTCACCGCATGCATGGTGAATTCTTCCGTTATTCCATTCTTTATTATTCATTGGAATAACCTCGCTCACGCAGACTACTGGCATATGATCGGTGAATTCTTCTGTTATTCCATTCTTTATTATTCTGTTGGAATAACCTGTCTACGCGGACTACCGCATGCATGGTGAATTCTTTTGTTATTCCATTCTTTATTATTCTGTTGGAATAACTTGTCTATGCGGACTACGCGTGCATGGTAAATTCTTCTATTACTCCATTCTTTATTATTCTGTTGGAATAACCTGTCTACGCGGACTACCGTATATATGGTGAATGACCCTTCGTATTCATTCCTTATTAAATTATGGAAATGATCTGTCTACGTGGATTATTGCATGGCGGGTGAAAATCCATTTGTAGTTTCATATATTCTTTTATACTCAGTTGGTTAAAGTTTTGGCTTCTATACTCCATGAAATTAGTAGAATATCCTTGATATTTGCGCTTCATCCAATATCTTTTCATGGAAATATTCTTCTGAGCATTCTTGAATTTTACTCCACAAAGCAGTATCATGTTGACAATTTGGACGTTATTAAATTCTGGATAAATTAAATTATAAATCTTTAAAATTTATCCTTGAACTTGTTTTATTGAATTGTTATGTCATGGTCAACATCCTCATGCTTATATTGTGATGAAAGTCATCTTTGGCTTACGTGTATAGATGGACTTTGTATGATTATGACCAGGGATTATTCGGTATAATCATGACCGTAATGTAACGAATGATGTGGTAAAAGTCCTTATTAGCCTGTAGTTCATTGATGAACAGATGTTGGTATGATTATGACCAGGGATTATTTGGCATAATCATGACCATTGATGATTATATGAATATCCTTGGTCGTGGTGCAGGGATGATTCGATTTTATTTATTAATCTGAGTCTCAGCGATAAAGTTGATGAAAAACTTTTTAAATCGTAGAAGATAGTAGATTTTGTGCTCTACTTGACTCTTCTAATGGATTGTTTATTCCCCTGCAGTTGTTGATCTAAAACTTATTGTCTATTGTATTCTATCGGTTGTTATCTTTGTTGAAGGCTAACGATAATTTATTCTGCATTATCTTAGTAATAATATTTCTTACTAGGCTAGTTGAGCTCACCATTTCTTTCACTATTCTCTTCAGGAAATGAGAACGTAGCTGGGACTAGTCGGAGAATGGATTGACGGTCCAGATGGTTCCATTAGTGGTCCTCACTATTCTGTGAAATAGTGTGATAATAAATGAGGACTTATTTTGAGTTTGAATACTGTCTAGATGATAATATTTGTATTAAAACTCACAGCTCATGTTGTATAATTAAGTTTGTATTTGTATTCTGTACCATGTATTTGGCGACTCAAGATGGGTGATGTATACCTATTTTGGGGGCGTCACAGTTGGTATCAAAGTTTAGGGATATGATCCCTGGATGAGATGTGAGACAAGAATTAGGAGGGGAGAGACGGAGAATTCCTTTGCTAGTATGACCTACCGAAGTATTGAGATGACAAAGTTATTCATATTATTATTTGCAATATTAACAATGTCTAGAAGTTCTGTCAAGGAGAGGTTATATAATCTAATTATGCGCCAATAGGGAGAAATCCTTATCGGAAAGCCCCCACTTTCCTGGAAACGACCTGGTTGTTAAATATTGTGAGTTATAATATTAATGATGAATAAGTTCATGTTGATTAAAAATAAAACTGATAGTTCCATTGTGTGGGAATTATTAGTGTTAATGGAAATTGACAATTATTTCGATAATAATTGATGTCTGGAGGTTATATTGACCAATCGGGTAATTAATCGGATAAATAAGAAATTAAATGCTATTAATTCACATGCTTATAACTATGTGTTCACATGTGTGTACTATTAATTCACATGATTTACTATTAGGGGAGTTGGTGCAAGATTGATAATACTTGCATGACTAAATTAAAAATGGAGGTATAGATGAAGGTACTCATGTAATTAATTTTTCACATGTTTAGAACTATTGAGTCACATGATTTACTATTGATTCACATGATTTACTATTAGGGGAGGTGGTGCAAGATTGATTATACTTGCAGGACTAAATTAAAAATGAAGAAAAAGAGGAAGGTACTATACTGTAATATTTCGAGCCCCAAAATATACAATTATTGAAACTATATTTTCCTATAAATAGAAGCTCATTCTTCCTTCATTTCTCACCAATTCACTAAGTATCACAAGAGCAATTATTATAGAAAAATTATAGAGAGAAAGAAGAAGAGAAGTCTGCTATCTCTCTATTCCAGTATCTAGTTTTCTTCTAAGTTAAGGGTATTATTTCTTTCGTATTCATGAATAGAGTTATTTTTCTTTCAATACTTGTAAGGATTGTTATTCCTTCTTTATTATTTTGTTGGAATAACCTGTCTACGCGGACTACCGCATGCCTCGTGAATTATTCTATTATTCCATTCTTTATTATTACATTGAATAACTCGCTCACTGTGACTCACCGCATGCATGGTGAATTCTTCTCGTTATTCCATTCTTTATTATTACGTTGGAATAACTCGCTCACGCAGACTACGCATTTAATGGTGAATTCTTACGTTATTCCATTCTTTATTATTCATTTGAATAACTCTTCCTCACGGACGGACTACCGCATGCATGGTGAATTCTTTTGTTATTCCATTCTTTATTATTACATTGGAATAACTTGTCTATCACGGACTACGCGTGCATGGTAAATTCTTCTATTACTCCATTCTTTATTATTCATTGGAATAACTTTGCTCACGCGGACTCATCAGAGTATATATGGTGAATGACCCTTCAGTATTCATTCCTTATTAAATTATGGAAATGATCATCTACGTGGATTATTGTATGGCGGGTGAAAATCCATTTGTAGTTTCATATATTCTTTTATACTCGGTTGGTTAAAGTTTTGGCTTCTATACTCCATGAAATTAGTAGAATATCCTTGATATTTGCGCTTCATCCAATATCTTTTCATGGAAATATTCTTCGAGCATTCTTGAATTTTACTCCACAAAGCGATATCATGTTGACAATTTGGGACGTTATTAAATTACGGATAAATTAAATTATAAATCTTTAAAATTTATCCTTGAACTTGTTTTATTGAATTGTTATGTCATGGTCAACATCCTCATGCTTATATTGTGATGAAAGTCATCTTTGGCTTACGTGTATAGATGGACTTTGTATGATTATGACCGTGGATTATTCGGTATAATCTTGGCCGTAATGTAACGAATGATGTGGTAAAAGTCCTTATTAGCTTTGTAGTTCATTGATGAGCAGTTGTTGGTATGATTATGACCGTGGATTATTTGGCATAATCATGACCATTGATGATTATATGAATATCCTTGGTGTCGTAGTGCGAGGGGATGATTCGATTTTATTTATTAATCGAGTCTCAAATGATAAAGTTGATGAAAACTTTTTAAATCGTAGAAGATAGTAGATTTTGTGCTCTACTTGACTCTTCTAATGGATTGTTTATTCCCTGCGAGTTGTTGATCTAAAACTTATTGTCTATTGTATTCTATCGGTTGTTATCTTTGTTGAAGGCTAACGATAATTTATTCTGCATTATCTTAGTAATAATATTTCTTACTAGGCTAGTTGAGCTCACCATTTCTTTCACTATTCTCTTCAGGAAATGAGAACGTAGCTAGGACTAGTCGGAGAATGGATTGACGGTCCAGATGGTTCCATTAGTGGTCCTCACTATTCTGTGAAATAGTGTGATAATAAATGAGGACTTATTTTGAGTTTGAATACTGTCTAGATGATAATATTTGTATTAAAACTCACAGCTCATGTTGTATAATTAAGTTTGTATTTGTATTCTGTACCATGTATTTGGCGACTCAAGATGGGTGATGTATACCTATTTTGGGGGCGTCACAGTTGGTATCAAAGTTTAGGATATGATCCCCGGCCGAGATGTGAGACAAGCAAAAATTAGGAGGGGAGAGGCGGGAATTCCTTTGCTAGTATGAATTCTCATCAAGTATTGAGATGACAAAGTTATTCATATTATTATTTGCAATATTAACAATGTCTAGAAGTTACATCGAGGAGAGGTTATATAATCTAATTATGCATGATAGGAGAAAATCTTATCGGAAAGCCCCACTTTCCACGAAACGACACCGGGTTGTTAAATATTGTGAGTTATAATATTAATGATGAATAAGTTCATGTTGATTAAAAATAAAACCGATAGTTCCATTGTGTGGGAATTATTAGTGTTAATGGAAATTGACAATTATTTCGATAATAATTGATGTCCTGGAGGTTATATTGACCAAATCGGGTAATTAATCGGATAAATAAGAAATTAAATGCTATTAATTCACATGCTTATAACTATGTGTTCACATGTGTGTACTATTAATTCACATGATTTACTATTAGGGGAGTTGGTGCAAGATTGATAATACTTGCATGACTAAATTAAAAATGGAGGTATAGATGAAGGTACTATCGTAATTAATTTTTTCACATGTTTAGAACTATTGAGTCACATGATTTACTATTGATTCACATGATTTACTATTAGGGGAGGTGGTGCAAGATTGATTATACTTGCAGGACTAAATTAAAAATGAAGAAAAAGAGGAAGGTATTATACTGTAATATTTCGAGCCCCAAAATATACAATTATTGAAACTATATTTTCCTATAAATAGAAGCTCATTCTTCCTTCATTTCTCACCAATTCACTAAGTATCACAAGAGCAATTATTATAGAAAAATTATAGAGAGAAAGAAGAAGAGAAGTCCTATATCTCTATTCCAAAGATCTAGTTTTCTTCTAAGTTAAGGGTATTATTTCTTTTCGTATTCATGAATAGAGTTATTTTTCTTTCAATACTTGTAAGGATTGTTATTCCTTCTTTATTATTTTGTTGGAATAACCTGTCTACGCGGACTACCGCATGCCTGGTGAATTATTCTATTATTCCATTCTTTATTATTCTCATTGGAATAACTTTTTGCTCACGCTGACTCACCGCATGCATGGTGAATTCTTCGTTATTCCATTCTTTATTATTCTCATTGGAATAACTCGTCTCACGCAGACTACTGGCATGATCGTGAATTCTTTCGTTATTCCATTCTTTATTATTCGTTGAATAACTCCGCCTCACGCGACTACACCGCATTTATGGTGAATTCTTTTGTTATTCCATTCTTTATTATTCATTGGAATAACTTGTCTCTCATGCGGACTACGCGTGCATGGTAAATTCTTCTATTACTCCATTCTTTATTATTCTGTTGGAATAACCTGTCTACGCGGACTACCGTATATATGGTGAATGACCCTTCGTATTCATTCCTTATTAAATTATGGAAATGATCTGTCTACGTGGATTATTGCATGGCGGGTGAAAATCCATTTGTAGTTTCATATATTCTTTTATACTCAGTTGGTTAAAGTTTTGGCTTCTATACTCCATGAAATTAGTAGAATATCCTTGATATTTGCGCTTCATCCAATATCTTTTCATGGAAATATTCTTCTGAGCATTCTTGAATTTTACTCCACAAAGCAGTATCATGTTGACAATTTGGACGTTATTAAATTCTGGATAAATTAAATTATAAATCTTTAAAATTTATCCTTGAACTTGTTTTATTGAATTGTTATGTCATGGTCAACATCCTCATGCTTATATTGTGATGAAAGTCATCTTTGGCTTACGTGTATAGATGGACTTTGTATGATTATGACCGAGGATTATTGCAGATAATCATAATAGTAATGTAACGAATGATGTGGTAAAAGTCCTTATTAGCTTTGTAGTTCATTGATGAACAGTTGTTGGTATGATTATGACCAGGGATTATTTGGCATAATCATGACCATTGATGATTATATGAATATCCTTGGTCGTGGTGCAGGGATGATTCGATTTTATTTATTAATCTGAGTCTCAGCGATAAAGTTGATGAAAAACTTTTTAAATCGTAGAAGATAGTAGATTTTGTGCTCTACTTGACTCTTCTAATGGATTGTTTATTCCCCTGCAGTTGTTGATCTAAAACTTATTGTCTATTGTATTCTATCAGTTGTTATACTGTTGAAGGCTAACGATAATTTATTCTGCATTATCTTAGTAATAATATTTCTTACTAGGCTAGTTGAGCTCACCATTTCTTTCACTATTCTCTTCAGGAAATGAGAACGTAGCTAGGACTAGTCGGAGAATGGATTGACGGTCCAGATGGTTCCATTAGTGGTCCTCACTATTCTGTGAAATAGTGTGATAATAAATGAGGACTTATTTTGAGTTTGAATACTGTCTAGATGATAATATTTGTATTAAAACTCACAGCTCATGTTGTATAATTAAGTTTGTATTTGTATTCTGTACCATGTATTTGGCGACTCAAGATGGGTGATGTATACCTATTTTGGGGGCGTCACAGTTAATATCAAAGTTTAGGATATGATCCTGGCCGAGATGTGAGACAAGAATTAGGAGGGGAGAGCGGGAATTCCTTTGCTAGTATGACCTACCGAAGTATTGAGATGACAAAGTTATTCATATTATTATTTGCAATATTAACAATGTCTAGAAGTTCTGTCAAGGAGAGGTTATATAATCTAATTATGCGCCAATAGGGAGAAATCCTTATCGGAAAGCCCCCACTTTCCTGGAAACGACCTGGTTGTTAAATATTGTGAGTTATAATATTAATGATGAATAAGTTCATGTTGATTAAAAATAAAACTGATAGTTCCATTGTGTGGGAATTATTAGTGTTAATGGAAATTGACAATTATTTCGATAATAATTGATGTCTGGAGGTTATATTGACCAATCGGGTAATTAATCGGATAAATAAGAAATTAAATGCTATTAATTCACATGCTTATAACTATGTGTTCACATGTGTGTACTATTAATTCACATGATTTACTATTAGGGGAGTTGGTGCAAGATTGATAATACTTGCATGACTAAATTAAAAATGGAGGTATAGATGAAGGTACTACTGTAATTAATTTTTTCACATGTTTAGAACTATTGAGTCACATGATTTACTATTGATTCACATGATTTACTATTAGGGGAGGTGGTGCAAGATTGATTATACTTGCAGGACTAAATTAAAAATGAAGAAAAAGAGGAAGGTATTATACTGTAATATTTCGAGCCCCAAAATATACAATTATTGAAACTATATTTTCCTATAAATAGAAGCTCATTCTTCCTTCATTTCTCACCAATTCACTAAGTATCACAAGAGCAATTATTATAGAAAAATTATAGAGAGAAAGAAGAAGAGAAGTCTGCTATCTCTCTATTCCAGTATCTAGTTTTCTTCTAAGTTAAGGGTATTATTTCTTTCGTATTCATGAATAGAGTTATTTTTCTTTCAATACTTGTAAGGATTGTTATTCCTTCTTTATTATTTTGTTGGAATAACCTGTCTACGCGGACTACCGCATGCCTGGTGAATTATTCTATTATTCCATTCTTTATTATTCTGTTGGAATAACCTGTCTACGCGGACTACCGCATGCATGGTGAATTCTTCTGTTATTCCATTCTTTATTATTCTGTTGGAATAACCTGTCTACGCAGACTACGGCATGACTGGTGAATTCTTCTGTTATTCCATTCTTTATTATTCTGTTGGAATAACCTGTCTACGCGGACTACCGCATGCATGGTGAATTCTTTTGTTATTCCATTCTTTATTATTCTGTTGGAATAACTTGTCTATGCGGACTACGCGTGCATGGTAAATTCTTCTATTACTCCATTCTTTATTATTCTGTTGGAATAACCTGTCTACGCGGACTACCGTATATATGGTGAATGACCCTTCGTATTCATTCCTTATTAAATTATGGAAATGATCTGTCTACGTGGATTATTGCATGGCGGGTGAAAATCCATTTGTAGTTTCATATATTCTTTTATACTCAGTTGGTTAAAGTTTTGGCTTCTATACTCCATGAAATTAGTAGAATATCCTTGATATTTGCGCTTCATCCAATATCTTTTCATGGAAATATTCTTCTGAGCATTCTTGAATTTTACTCCACAAAGCAATTATCATGTTGACAATTTGGACGTTATTAAATTCGGATAAATTAAATTATAAATCTTTAAAATTTATCCTTGAACTTGTTTTATTGAATTGTTATGTCATGGTCAACATCCTCATGCTTATATTGTGATGAAAGTCATCTTTGGCTTACGTGTATAGATGGACTTTGTATGATTATGACCAGGGATTATTCGGTATAATCATGACCGTAATGTAACGAATGATGTGGTAAAAGTCCTTATTAGCCTGTAGTTCATTGATGAACAATTGTTGGTATGATTATGACCAGGGATTATTCGGCATAATCATGACCATTGATGATTACATGAATATCCTTGGCCGTGGTGCAGGGATGATTCGATTTTATTTATTGTCGAGTCTCAAATGATAAAGTTGATGAAAAACTTTTTAAATCGTAGAAGATAGTAGATTTTGTGCTCTACTTGACTCTTCTAATGGATTGCTTATTCCCCTGCAGTTGTTGATCTAAAACTTATTGTCTATTGTATTCTATTAGTTGTTATACTGTTGAAGGCTAACGATAATTTATTCTGCATTATCTTAGTCATAATATTTCTTACTAGGCTAGTTGAGCTCACCATTTCTTTCACTATTCTCTTCAGGAAATGAGAACGTAGCTGGGACTAGTCGGGGAATGGATTGACTGCCCAGATGGTTGCATTAGTAGTCCTCACTATTCTATGAAATAGTATGATAATAAATGAGTACTTATTTTGAGTTTGAATACTGTCTAGAAGACAATATTTATATTAAAACTCACAGCTCATGTTGTATAATTAATTTTGTATTTGTATTTTGTACCATGTATTTGGCGACTCATGATTGGTGATGTATACTTGTTTTGGGGCGTCACAAAACCCCTCGCCGGGATGGGGGTGCTTGATCAGGAACAAAATGACCCCCCGTCAAGGCAGGCCTTTAGAGAGAAAAAACCCCCGCCGGGGCGGGGGTACAAGACAAAGATAAGAAGTTTGGTTCAATTAGAGTTCTGCAGCAGCATGAAGGAATCAAGTTGGCATGGCTTAGGACTTCGTTTGGTGTTGGTTTGTGGACAAAATACGTGTCTTGTGCTGGATATAACATAACAATAGAAAAATTAACATCAATCAATCAATTGACAAGTTTGAGCCCTAATTTGAGTAAATTACATTGGAGGAACGAATTGAAGGTCATAATCACAAAGATTACGAATTGGAGCAGAGAAGAAGGGTGGTTTTGCATCTATTCTACTTCTTTAGTTCAGTTATTGTAATTGGGATGGTGAATTCTTTTATGATTTCAGTTTTTATTTCATATATGATGAACTAATTTACTTATAAGGCTTATGATGGATCTTTATTGTTGAACGATGATTATCAAACTTTGAATTCAATATAATAATCTATTAATTCAGTTTATCTATTATGATTTGTGCTTTAATTTATGAATTATTTGATCATCAATTCTAAATGGATTTGTTTGGATTCGAGAGATGATGTATGCATCTAGACTTAGTCACATTAGCATATGTTCTTGAAAATCTATTTTTGAATGGAATCTTGATTTATGTTAGGATATAGATATACCTAGCATCACATGTAGTCAGGTAGAGAACATGAATTTAAACCTTATTTGATTTTAATTCACATAGAGATATAGTGAATTAGTTGATTAAGGTTTTTGGCTTAATTCTATCTAATTTGTGTATTTAAGTTATTATGGAAATAGTGCATTGAGAGATGACTAATTCTACATAAGTGTTCTTGATTAATAAACTGTTATAGTGAGTTAAAATGGAATAAGGTGTGATAATTAGAGTGAGACTTAAAGTGAAGTTATAAGCCTAATTCTTCAGTATTTGCTTGAAATTATGGTTTTTAAATTGTGTTGATTGATTGGTTTTTTTAGTTATTAGTTTTTATTATTTATAATCATTATTTAGGTTAGTTTAATAAAATTTGGATTACTAGAAAGCTAGTAATTGTTAGGATTAATTTCATACTAATCTCTGTGGGAACGATACTTTTACTTATCATTATATTACTTGTTGATCACGTGCACTTGCGTGTGAGCGTAATTAGATTTCGACCAACAATTGGTGATCAAGCAATTCATAGATCATACACAAATCATAATAAATGAACTAAAAAATTACATCATTGAATTGAAATCAAAGCATGATAATCATCGTTACACTTAAAGATCCATTATAGGCTTAATAAGATGAATTAGTTCATAACTAATAAAATAAACACTGGATAAATTAAAGAAACCAACATTCCAATTACAAAACTAAAATTAAAGAACAAGAATTGTAATAGAACCATCCTTCTCTTTACTTCAATTTGTAATCTTCGTGATTCTTGCTCCTTACCTTTGTTCCTCCATAAATCTTCTCAAATTAGGGCTTGAAAGTTGTTAATGGTTGAATGAATGTTGAATCGATAAATTGAGTTAGTAAATTCTCTGCTATTGTATCTGAATACATCCTCCTAGTCCCAATCACTTCCAAAGTCCATCAGGTTATGCCACGACAGTAATTGAATTGCATCAGAACTCCTATTTCTTTTCCGCGTACCCCCGCTCGAGTGGAGTATTTAGTCTCTGAAGAATGTACACCCCAGCCCCGGCGGGCTATTTGCTTTGTAAAAGGTCCCCCACGGCGGGATGCTATCTTTGCTTAACTGATTTCCTGCTTTGCTTTCCACCATGTCACTCAACTTTTGCCTTAGCTGATACAACTAGAACTTGCACACAAAACATGCACAAACACATAAAAAGATACTAAAACAAATGGATTAAGCACTGTTTAAGTCTGAATATGCATCCGATTCATAGGTATAAAACCCACTCATCAAAATACCTTTAGTATTATGTTTTGTAATATTATTTGGTATTTAAGTTATGTAAAGGTCTATAGAACCTGGGATTTAAGTAAGATATTCATGTAATCTAAGACTTGTTTAAGTTAGTATTTTGATGAAATGAATGGATATGTTAGTTTCGTAAGCACCGAACATGAGGTAAAGGTAACTCGGATTTGGGGGCGTCATAGGTTGGTATCAGAGCTGATAAGTTATAAACCTTAGGAATAAGGAAAAATCTTAGGATTATGACCTTAAGAGAAGTAGTTAAACTCATTTCTAGTATAATAGATGAATTATGGTAATTCATTTTTAAGAAGATAAATTTTTTTAAATTATGTGAGATGTGATTATTTAGAATTGTTATATAGAAACTTATTAAGGTTATTAATGTGATTTTGTATGTGTCTGAGATGGGAGAGTCTAGTAGCGTGAAGGAAGAGATAAAGCAAGAGGATTCAGAGGAGCAGTTGGGGGGTTTTTTCTAAAGAACCCTACATAGAGGAAGTTGATGCCCTTATGGAGCTAACTTATAAGAATTGGGAGTTAGATGATTAATTTCAGGAGCTAGAAGAAGAAAAGAAAGAACAACAGGAATCCCTAGTACTATTTGAGTCTTCGGTTGTCCACATTGTAGAAAAGAATGTGGAGCGGAGCCACGCTCTCAATGGTACTGCTTGTCAAGGATAGGCCCTCAAGTAGGAAAACATAGTTCTTAGGCATGAGATAGAGATGTTGAAGGCTGAGAGAGAGATCATTCGAGCTCACTGGGAGGAAAAGAAAGATTAGAAGAGAAGGGTTAAACATCAGAGAGATAGGGAATTAGGCAGAGTCCATGACCTGGAAGTTGAGGTTATGGGTAGAGATGCCAAGATGGACGAGATGGACTATGCATTTGAGACTGCATTCAGATGTTGGAAGCATAGGGTGCAACTTCACCCAATAGATGAAGGTGGGAGTGAGATTGTCCTGACTCTTAAAAGGATGATTGACATTGGGGATGAGGAGCTCAACAGGGCTAAAAAGTGAGTCATACTTCTCCATTGGTCTTTTAGTATGATGATGTGTCTGTTAGGTGTAGGTACCTATGTAGTCTTTTATTACTAGTATGTCAATATGAATCAGATGGATGTACCCCTCTTTTGTATATTAAGGGGATAATACTTTTGGAGCCCAATACAATGTGTATTATAGAAGTATTAAATAATTAATATATGATTAATAATAAAATCTATATTAAACAGAAAATTCCACCAAGATGGAGAGGAAGAGGAAGACTGGGAGCATATACACCATCAACTCAAGAGGAGTTTGTAAATAACACGGTGGGTCCAGAAAACCCTATGCAATAGTTTGTTGACTTGTTAACCTAAGCACTATAAGGTAGGAATGTCGCACCACTAGTTAACCCAAACCCTCTTGAAGGCCGTTTGGTCACCTTTAAGGATTTTAAAGCAATAGGACCCCCAGAGTTCAAGGGAACTAATAATCCGATAGAGGCTCAAATGTGGGTAAATGAAATGGAGAAGGTATTTGATGTTGTCAGATTTGTGGTAGAATAGAAGAAGACTTTTGCCACTTTCATGCTGAAAGGGGAAGCAAGCTACTGGTGGGGAGCAAACAAAAATAGAGTTGGAGTAGGAGTAGTGACATGAGATAGGTTTAAAGAATTTTTCTTCGAAGCTTATTTTCCTTGAATCATGAAAAATAGGACGGAGGCCGAATTTCTAGAACTAAAGGAAGGAAGTATGACAGTACTTGAGTATGCTGTAAAATTTAATGAACTGTCGAGGTTTGTGCCGCATCAGGTAGACACTATAGAATTGAAGGATCAAAGATTTGAACATAGACTAAAGCTGGTACTCTACAGTAAGGTTTCGATGTTTCAAATAAATACATTTTTGGGTATGCTGGAAAAGCCATAATCGTGGAAGGAGGAACTGACGCACTGGCCAAATATCATCAAGAGAAAAAGAATAAGAAGATAGATGGAGGACCCCGAGTGGGAAATAGCAGAGGAAATAATATTAACAAAAGGAAGTGGAACAACAAGAACAAAAAAGTGAGCAGTAGGCAAGGTGAGCCGAGAAGGAAGATAGAAGCATGTAAAAGTGTGGGAAAATTCATCTGGGAGTTTGAATGAAGGGGAAAATAGTTTGTTACAAATGCGGGCAAGACGGACTCATCTCTCCTAATTGTCCCAACCCAAAGGAAACTCAAGGATGTTTTGCATGTGTAGTTGTGGATCA
Organism: Panax quinquefolius; assembly: GCA_020205615.1. Taxonomy (NCBI): domain Eukaryota; kingdom Viridiplantae; phylum Streptophyta; class Magnoliopsida; order Apiales; family Araliaceae; genus Panax; species Panax quinquefolius. The sequence continues at coordinate 26,903 of JAINUW010000359.1, forward strand.
CCATATTAAGAAGAAATGTCTAGAGAAAGGAAATAACAATGGGAAGCTGACAATCGGGGGACCAACCCCATCCAACCGACCAACTGATAGGACGTTTAACATGACAGTGCATGATGAAGTGGCAACAAAGGAGGTGGTGCCAGGTATCATTCAAGTCAATAATGATTGTGACGCCCCCAAAATAGGTATACACCACACCCATTCTGAGTCGCCAAATACATAGTACAGAAAGCAAACTAATACAATTGTCGTGCAAAATACGACAACACATACTGTGAGTTTAAATACAAATATTGTCTTCTAAACAATATCAATACTCAAATAAGTCCTCATTACAATTATTCATACACTATTTTACAGAAATAGTGAGGACTATTAAAACATCTTTCTAGAACCATCACTCCATACCCCGACTCGATCCTGCTATATCCTCACCTCCTGAGAAGAAAAATGAAACAAAAAGGAAAAGGGTGAGGTCAACTAGCCCAGTAAAGAATATTATGACTAAGATAATATACAACAAGTTTTAGATCAATATTCTGCAGTGGAAACAGCAATTCATTAGAAGAGTCACGTAGAGAATGAATTCTACTATCTTCTAGGATTTAAAAGTCCATCATCAATATTTTATCCCTGTAACATCAATCAATATACATCTTTAATCAAATATTCATCTTTGCACTACAGGCCAAAGATATTCATTCGTATCACCAGTTGATAATGTTCATCTCAACACTACGGGCCAAAGATATTCATCAGTTAATCATTCAACTTTGCACTACAGGCCAAAAATATTCATCAAGTACCACCATTAAGGACTGAGGATAATGAAAAATATTTTAAAGAAAATGAATCCAGTGAGACAAAAGGACAAATATTAGGGATTCTTATTACAGTTTATCCAATATCAATAATAGTCCATAATAACCAAATTTTGAAGCAGAATTTAAAAATAAAGATCAAAACATGGATACAATCAAAGATAGTAACCATAAAAGACATCTGGGATGAAAAAGAGAAAATTTCATTTTTCGGTGAATAGTGTTGTATTTGTGAATAGTGTCGTATACGTGAATAGTAACTCCGACACAAAAGGTAGAAATTCCACAATAAAATTCATAACAATATCTCAGCATAATGATATTGAAGAAAATAATATCATTTAAGAATAAAATAACATCCTTTACCTCAAAGAAATAGTACTTCGGAATGAAAGGTCGGAAGCGATGCTGAATGAAACTTGTACTGAACAGCAACTCTCAAAGTATCTAAATACTCACAAAATACGCTCGATAATATAGAGAAAGAAAGAGAGAAAGCTTATGTTTCTGGTGTGATTTTCAATTCTAACTTAGCCCTCTATTTATAGGAAAATGTTAGCACGCCGAAGCAGACTTGACCTGCTACCTGATGGCTTTACCTGCTACTATTGCCACCCACCACATTTGAAATAAAATTCAGCACATTTTTTCACCAACCACAAGTGGGGCCCACTCAATTCTAGAATTTTCCACCAAAATCATTTATAAACCTAATTTCTGAATCAGTCATCTCTTAAAATTCATAACAAATCATACGTTAATTTTTAACGGTTCAAAATTTGTGGACATATATTCAACTTATATATGTATAACATATCCAAAAATCACAATGATCCAACGGTCGGATTAAAAATTATAACTCACACAATATATCGTATAAATACTGATTTGATTTTTAATACCTCCATTCCGACAAAAATACTGATAAAACACCTCAACATTAATTCCTTCAATTAAAACCACATAAAATAAATAAATCCATCATATATATACGCATCAAATAAATATTTCCTTATCAATAATTAATTATTCACAAATAATATTACAGAATCATAATAATGACAACCAGGCAGTTCCCAGGAAAGAGGGGGCTTTCCAATAAGGATTTCTCCTTACTGGCGCACAATTAGGTGACCAAACCTCTCCTTAGACAGAACTTTCTAGACATTGCCAATAATGCTATCTAATAATATTATTCTAATAATATGAATTATTGATATAATAATGAGAAATACTGTGCAGTGCCAATTATTGAAACAACAATAATATAAAATATCAATCGCAAAGAATTATTGAATCAATAAAATAAAATATTGAATAAAGAATTATTGTAACAATTATTGAGTAGTGCCTTCTTAGGTATGAATCAATAATGCAACAAATCTGTCTGCAATACCGGTGCTATTATTATGCAACCACGCCAGACATCGTATTTTAACCACCGGGTATTCCAACAGTGTTAACGGTAACAACTACGTTGTTATTTATAAAAACTCAAACTTGTCATTTTCTTCATCCAACAGTTATTCCGTTATGGGGCCCACAAATGACTGTGTCATCGTACAGATATTCCCAACAAAAAGAATATTCCACGACCAAACGAATATTCCACGACAGAAATGAATATTTTACAACCACTTGCTTATTTTGTAAAATTTGCACATTTCACCCATAACCAAAACATTATATCAAATTAATTCCTTATTATGTCAAGATAATGAATAGAGAAAATTTTAATTTTATTTACAAAAATATGGGGTCTTACAACGATAATTCTGTTATACTATTTGATTCGGGTGCTACCTGTTCTTTCATATCTAAGGAATTTGTTCAACGGTTAAAATTAACTCACGAAAGACTAGATCGTCCTTTGAACATAGAGGTTATAAATAAAGAAGTTATTCCAGTAACTCATGTTCATAGGAATTGTAATATGGTTATAAGGGGTCACGAGTTTTTGGTGTATTTAATTCCTATCCGATTAGGTGAATTTGATGTAATGTTAGGAATGGATTAGTTGTATAGCCATGGGGAAGTAATTGATTTCCAAGAGAAATGTATAAGTCTTTAAACTCCTCGTAAGTCTAAAATCATATTTTATGGTAGCAAGTCGCCGAGACAGTTTTATTGTCTGACGATGATGCAGGCCAAGAAATTGTTACGAAAAGGGTGTGTTGGTTATTTAGCCCATGTAGTTGTAGACACTTAACAACACTCTCAGCCACATCTCTTTTCATATTCGGCCACTAAAAATGTTATCAGAGATCCTGATACATTTTGTACTTCACGAGTAAATCGAATATCTTGAGCTATAAGCTTCATTCAAAATTTCCTCTTTTACTTCTGGTACTGGTGGAACCCAGATTCTCCCCTCGAATCTTAGCAATCCTTTAGTATAGATTTTAAATTTCAGCTCTTCACCTTCAGAAACCTTTTTCCTTATCCTTTCGCACTCCTCATCCTTGAGTTGTGCTTCTTTCCCTTTGTCTATTAAAGTCGAATGAGTTCCCATTTGAAATAATTTTTCTGTTGACTCCTTCGGATGATTTACCTCCAATTTCAATTTAGCAATTTCTACAATGAGTTCTTCCTGAGCAATCAACAATAATAACTTTTCCCATCCCTTCTTGCTCATTGTGTTGGCAACCACATTCGCTTTACTCGGATAGTAAAGAATATCACAATCATAGTTTTTTATCAGTTCCAACCATCTTCTCTGTCGCATATTTAAATCTTTCTGCGTAAAGATATACTTCAAACTTTTATGATATGTATATATCTGACACCTCTGTCTATAAAGATAGTGTCTCCAAATCTTCAGAGCAAACACTACCCTAGCCAATTCCAAATCGTACATTGGATATCTGTAAGAGTCCCAAATCCGGGTCCCAAATCACCACGGATCTGGTATACTATTTCTATAACTATAGCGAAATATATAAACATAAATTGTTTATACATTAAACATTACACACTAACCCCAAGGTCGAGTAACCTTCACATAATACCTGAATAATTATCATATATAACATACACTGTTATTATCATACATTACTGTTACAAATTTAACTGCACATAAACTCCAAAGTTAGACTTGTCTTTTACTTCTCCTTGTATCCGACGTATTCTTCTTAATCTGCAATGTTTATCATGATATAGCAAGGGTGAGTAACAGGTTTGCCCATCAAGTATAAGTTTATTTGAGGATATATCATGATGGAAAGAATTTTAATAATAGCTGGCTAACATTCAACAATATAATTGTGAACTAGCATGAACAAACTTTCATAGCTTAACGAACATTGAACATGAACATAGCAATTATAACTGGACCGAAAGGTAATTAAGGTGATCAGCCTTTCATACCTAATGAACACATGCAATATGCACAAATTACGATTTACTATCACTTACACGTTTATTTTTAAGTTCTTAACATAACTTGCTAAACTATTTACGACTTTTAGAAAACTTAATATATCATTTCAATTTCTATTTCAGCAAGGTAAAACAAAACTAACATCTCTTCTAATATTTTGTTTCTCATTTAAGTAACCTGAAATGTTCATTTCAGGAAGCTGAAATACACTATTCACGAAAATATGAAATTAGCTTATTATTTTTCTATCATTTGTCCAAACACATATACATATATTTCATACACAAAAAGTATTTTTTCCAAAAAATTTCAACTCCCTTTAGTATTTTTCAAAAATCATTTTCAGTGCGTAGCTTAAGAAATTAGCCATATCATGCTTAACTTCAGAAATTCCCATCTCTTGACAAAATCTTATATGTGTTAACATGAGCCTCCAATTTAAATTTTGTGGCCATCGGAGTTATAGAACTCCAGTTATAGCCGTTTTCGTTGGAAAATCACAAAAATTGAAATGATTATAACTTGGTCATTTTAAGTCGGAATGAGCTCATTTTTGGACAGGAGGTACTTTATACCATATATTTCATGTCGCAAAAGTTCAGAATTTTTCTCACAAATTAAGTGGCCGAAACAGCCCTTAAAAAATTTTGGACAGTAGCTTTTTTAGAAAAACAAGTTTTTCGTAGTTTGTTAAAAACAGTCCTTTTTTCAGTGATTCCACTTGGAGATGTTAGAAAACTTATCATATTATCCTCCCAAATTTTTCCATTATTTTTTTTAAGTTAGAAACTATTTTGGTTCTTCTTCTTTGTTCAAGCTCATCAACCCTAAAAATGGAAAGATCTAACCATAAAACATCATATATTATGTAGATCTACCCTCATATGGCTCAAAATCATAAGTTCAACACTTGATCTAAAACAACCATAACAAAACACATTAAACTAGCTAGAGTTTTGAGTTTAGGAAATTTTATACCTTTAGAAATAATCCTCTTCCTTTTGATGGCCCTCTTCCTTTGTTTTCCAAAGTAGGAGATTAAGTTATTGGACATCCAAGGACCCTCTCTTCTCCCTCCTTGTGAGTGCCAACCACCACCTCTCTCTCTTGATTTTCTTTTGCTAGCTAACTTGGAAATGAAAAGTAAAGTTTACTTACTCTTCCAAGTTCTCTCTCATCTAATTTATCTAGCTTGCAATCTTGGCAAAAATCATAAGGCCAAATATTATGGTGACACCTAATGGTTTTGTACACCAACTAAAGTAAATAAACCACATTCTTCCCCCTCCTTCCCTTCTCTAATGCCCGGCCACTTGGCTTTACTATTCTCCCAAAATCTCCTCCTTATCGCTTTCATATTTTTCCATATCTCTACTAAATCTATCCAATATCCTTTCTCTTTGTCTCTCCTATCTCTTAGCTTACTTGTAATTCCCAACAAAATATTTGGAGTAAAGCATTAGGAGACACTTGGCTAGGAGATATTGTGACACCCCCAAATCCAGGTACTCCATTCCCACAAGATTTGGTGTTCACTTAACAAAACCATGACATCTAACTACCCATCATAAAGGATAAAGACAAAATTTAAATAACTTAAACAATATTCTTTCCCATTAAAGGGTTACATCATCATCTCAAAAATAATCCCAGGCGATCTAACCTTAAAGTTATTGCATAAATTTGCGGAATACATCATAAAATAAAACAAGTCTTTAACATAATTCATTAAAATTAAATTCTCATAAGTCTTCAACACTTGGACATCTTGCCCTTTCCTTTGCTAGTAGATGGCTCATCGACTTTCTCTACTTTAGTTGCAGTGTTAAATGCAAGAGTGAACAAACAATTGCTCACAGATATAGGAAGTAGCAATAATAACAACATGAGATTGAACAACAAATTCTAAACAATAATGAACTTCTTCTACGAATCAAAATAGAAAACAAGTTCGAGTTTAATATCTGAGGGTCTTAAGATCATGAACTATGTCTCCGGTATTTAGGTATTATCACCTCAACCTTAACAGTCATTAGACAATATAGACCCTTCTTAACGTACTTAGGGGGATCAGCCCTTTGTACCATATATTGCACATAAACATCTAAACATTACACGTACAAAATACCCTATGCTAGGGTTATTCGTCTCAACTTGAATTTAGAATTTCCGCTCTAAAGAAAGTTTAGCTCGAAACTAACTTATTAGTGTTTCTAGAATTTTAGAACACTATTCCATAATAGACTAGTTCAATCAATAAGAGTTTGCTTATTAATTGGAGATTTAATATAATCAATATAGAATTGAACAGGTTTATCAAGGTCAAAGATCGAATAACAACAATATATAATTGAGTAAACATGATATACATGCAAAGTGCTATATTCAAAAGAGTTAGAACAATCTCCTTTGAATCGATGTACTAAAATAATATATGCTTTGAATAACATTAAGGAAAATGAAACATGCTCTATGTAATGAATTGGGTTACAAGAGCTTGTACAATCATCCACAAGTTAGATTAGTTTTGCTCAACTTTAACATAGAATTTAGAAACATGTACAATGATAATTTAGCAATAGAAAGCTTGCATTCTTATAAAGAGAATGAAGTTAGGAACTTGCTCAACGAAAGTTTAGGGTAAGAAACTTGTCTTGTCTGTAAGCTACACAAGTAATAATATTCGCCAATTACCCTACATATATCATTGAAATAGCAACAACAATTAGTTACATTAACACCCATTTCATTAGTTTATTTTTCAATTTAACCAAATCTATAATCCTTAACTTAGGACTTGATTATCCTACTCATTCACATAACACTAAACAGAATTCTCAAATATATCATATTATACGACATGGTGATTGTAAAATAATTCCAATTCAAATGACATCACATTACGAACTTTCACAACTTACTAATTCATTATTTATAATTTTGGCGTTGTGATTACAATACACTACTATGCCTTGTAACATGTTTTAGGTCCTTTACAAATCATTAAAATATGTTAAGTTAAAATTTCAAGCTATGTCATATCATTCATTACTAGGTCGACTAACTCATCGGTTGTCATGCCAGCTTTTTACATCGATTACAACAAGCGCTTCGCTTAAGACACACATAGCATGGCTTAAGACACAAGCAGTGCTCAAGACGACAAAGAACGCAGCCTTGACAGAGCACCCGCGCGATGCATCCATTTCAGTTTTTACAAAACATAAACTTAGACTCTGCTATAAGCCAAAAATCCCAATTCTACAGAAATTCACCAAACTCAACATCTAAAACTTTGTAATATCATAGTTACACATGCTAAACATCATTCTATATACAAAAACATCACATGCACATGAATTTAAAGAATCAAAAACCATATTTTTCCAAATTTCTTCAATTTTGACACTTTTAACGAATTTGATCGCCATGAATTCGTTTCTTAATCAATTGACATGATTTAAACTATGTTGTTTTTGTTTCTTAACCTACTAACATAATCCAATAATAAATTACTGATTATAACACATATAGAGCATCCATTTTAGTACTTTCTTAAGCCATTTTTCAAACTAAACAATGTTAATTACTTTTTCTTCCTACAACCTAATTTCTCACGAATTTGACCAACAAGTATCAAGTATACGTGATGATTAACAGATTAAAACCAAATATACATTTATGTGTATCAATTCCACACCACTATCAATAGAAATTTCAAGAACAAGAGTTACAATTAGAGTAGGTTATACCTTGTTCCTTTGATTATTTGCTAGCAAAAAGATGATGACTAGGTTTAGAAATTCCTCTCCTTCCTCTTGAGAATCATAGAGAACTCTCTCTTTCACTGTGTTTTTCTTTCTTGCTTCCAAGCTCTCTCTCTAAACTCTACTATCTAGCCTTAGGCAAATACGTGAAATAAAATGCGCAACAAATAACTTGCTCCCACGTTCATCCGGTAAAAACTAAAAAGGCTCACGTCAGTTAAAATAAACCAAAAGCCATAAGGCTACATTTGGTTACACACCAATTCCCTATACTAGATTATTTAAATAATATTTATATTATATAGTTACTACTTGTCACACATGCAACCCATTTAAATAGCTTACAATTTATAATTATAATAATTATATTCGTATTATAATTATGCTTATAATAAATAAATAATTATATATCTAATTTAATTAATAAATTAGAAACATCACTTTATTTAATTTATTTATTTTCTTTAAATTTAACAAAGCAATTGATTTAATTGAATTATTTCCTTAAATTAAATCCTCCAGATAAATTATCATTATTTAATTTTAATTAACACTAATCAAATTAATTCATCAATTATTTATTTATCTCAATAATAAATAATTTAAAATATTTATTTAATTCAATAAACATTTAAATTAAATTACAAATTTCGCGATCGTTACATCCTTCCCTCCTTAAAAGGATTCTGTCCCCAGATTCACAACACAAAAAATTCATTCGTTACATTCTTCCCTCTTTAACAAGATTCTGTCCTCAGAATCACTACACAAGATCAAGCAAATAACTGAGGATAATTCTTCATCGTAACGTTTTCAAGTTCCCACGTAGCTTCTTCAGCATTGTGGTTCCTCCAGATTACCTTGACAGAAGGTATCACCTTATTCCTCAGTACTTGCTCTTTTTTGTCAACTATTTGAATAGGGACTTCTTCATATGACAAATATTTCTCAAACTGTAAGGGCTCATATTCTATTACATGCTTATAATAAGGCTAATATGACCTCAATACTGATACATGGAAAATATTATGAATATGCTTCAACTTTGGAGGTAAAGCTACCTCGTATGCCACTTCACCAACTCATCGAAGCACTTCAAAAGGTCCTATAAACCTAGGGCTTAATTTACCCTTCTTGCCAAACCAAATTTTTCCCTTCCAGGGAGACACTTTAAGGAAAACATAACTACCAACATCGAATTCTCTATTTTTTCGACACTGGTCGGCATATTTCTTCTGTTTATCTTGTGCAGCTATTAATCTTGCTCGAATAATCTTGATGATCTCGACAGTCTATTTTACCGATTCTGAACCCAATAGCTAACATTCACCTATGTCATCCCAAACATAACGAAGTTCTGCATTTCCTGCCGTATAACGCTTCATAAGGTGGCATGCCAATACTTGTGTGATAACTATTATTATAAGAAAATTCCACCAATGGTAGATGGTCATCCCAATTTTCTTTGAAATCCATGATACATGCTCTGAGCATATCTTCTAATGTTTGGATGGTCCTCTCACTCTGTTCGTCGGTTTGAGGATGGTACACTGTGCTCATTCTCAGCTGTGTCCCCAAGCACTCTTGTAGTCGTCTCCAAAAATTATATGTGAAACATGCATCTCTGTCGGATATAATGGACATAGGTACACCGTGTCTCGACACAATCTCTTTCACGTATAGTTTTTCTAACCGATCTAGGGTAAATCGAAGCTTGATTGGCAAAAAGTGTGTCGATTTCGTCAATCAATCGACAATCACCCAAATGGCATCGTAACCTTGTTGGGTCGTTGGAAGACCTACCACAAAATCCATTGTGATATTGTAAGACCCCAAATTATTAATAAATGAAATTTATTTTCCTCTATTTATTATTTTAAAATAGTAAGGGTTGATTTGATTAATGTGGATAGTTATGGGTAAAATACGCAAATATTTTTAATAAGCAAGTGGTTATAAAATATTCATTATTGTCGGGGAATATTCGTTTGGTCATGGAATATTCGTACTTCGTACGACGGCGCAGTCTTTTGTGGGCCCCATAATGGAAAGCGATTGGATGAAGAAAATGACAAATATAAGTTGTTTATAAATAACGGCGTAGTTATTCTGAGTTATCTTGTTGGAATACCGGTGGTTAAAAAACACACTAATACGCGTTGTTGAGCAAGAAGATTAGCACAGATTGCACCAATTATTGATTCTTACGTAAGAAGGCACTACTCAATAATTGTTACGGTAATTACTATTCAAAGATTTTTTATTTTATTGATTCAATAATTGCTTTGCGTTGATATTTTATATTACCGTTGTTTCAATAAATTGTCATTACACAGTATTTTCCATTATCGAAGCAATAATTCATATTATCTGAATAATATTATTAGAAAACATTATTGGCAATGTCTAGAAAGTTTTGTCTAAGGAGAGGTTTGGTCACCTAATTGGCGCCCAAGAAGGAGAGATCCTTATCGAAAGCCCCTCTTTCCTAGAGGCTACCGGTTGCCGATCTTGTGATTCGTAATATTATTTATGAATAATTAATTATTGATTTATATGATGAGGAAAATATTGATTTTATGTGGATATGAGATGGAGAAAATTTTTAATGTGACAATTGTTGAAAATTAATATTTTATCTTTTTCTGATAAAATAATTCATTTAAATATATTATTTTAATAATATATTAACGGTGATATTTTTATAATGAATGTGGGATATGTGAGTATATGAGGAGGAAGAGTATTTTTGTGGCAATAAATGTTTAACACATATTTTGTGTGTTGGTGGACACAATTATCAATGAAATTTGATTATAACTTGTAAAATCGCCTGTTTGTGGATTTTTGGCCAATTTCTTTTGGAATTTGGTAAAACTTTCTTCGCAAAGTTGTAGAGAATTGAATTTCCTATACTCAAGAGTCGTGTGATTGAATTTTTCGACAAAAGGGCTATTTATTATGAATTATTGAAGTTCGTAGCTCAAAATAGTTAATTTTTGAAGTTTTAATTATGTTAAATAAGAAAACGTTTTTTAAAAGTTTTGTGAGGTGGGCTACTTGTGTTGAATGCTGAATTCAATTGATAAAAGTAATGCGTAAGAATTTAATAAATATATATTAATATTTTATTAAATTTTCGCTTCGTGTTCTAAGCAATTTCTATAAATAGGGTGCTTAGGTTAGAATTGAAAATCACACCACGGCTGAAGTTTTTCTCTCTATATTATCGAGCGTATTCTTGTGAGTATTTTGAGTATACTTTGAGAATTGCTATACGGTGCAAGTTCAAGTCATAGCCTATATCCTGTTTCAACTTGAAGTACCTTGTCTTTTCGAGGTAAAGGATGTTATTTTATTAGAAAATGATATTAATTCTTCAATATCATTATCTTGAAATATTGGTTGGAAATTTTATCAAATTTGGAACTTTTTCATGTCTGGAGTTACTATTCATGAGTTACTATTCACGAGTTACTATTCATGAGTTACTATTCACGAGAGTACTCTATCTTTAAGCGTGATGATGTTTTTGTGAAATTTCTATCTTTTTGGTGTCTGAGTTACTATTCACGATATACGACACTATTCACTTAATACTGGCACTATTCATAGAAAAATGAAATTTCTTCTTTTGTCCAAAATATCTATTCGGATACTAGCTTTGATTGTATCCATATTTTGATCATTCTTGAATTTTATTCCACTCGATTACTTATGAAGTATTTTTGAACTTGGATTGTTTAAAATACGAATCCTTAATATTTGTTCTTTTGTTTCACTAGATTCGTTTCCCTTAAAATATTTTTTCATAATCCTCAGTCCTAAATTATGACATTATTGAATATCTTTGGCCTGTAGTGCAAAGATGAATGATTTCTTGATGAATATCTTTGGGCCGTAGTGCAAAGATGAACAGGTGTTTAGATGAACATGACCGACTGATGAATATCTTTGGCCTGTAGTACAAAGATGAATATTTGATTCCAGATATATATTGATTAATGTTACAGGGATAAAATATCGACGATGAACTTTTAAATTCATATATTGAAGATAGTAGTTTGCATTCTCTACTTAACTCTTCTAATGAATTGTTGTTTCCGCTGCAGTTGTTGATTTAAAACTGGTTGTCTATTGTATTCTATTAGATTTTTCTCTGTTGGAGACTAACGATAATTTGTTGTATATTATCTTAGTCATAATATTCTTTACTGGGCTAGTTGAGCTCACCCTTTTCCTTTTTGTTCCATTTTTCTTCTTAGGAGACGAGAATGTAGCGAGTACTAGTCGGGGTATGGAATGAAGGTTCTAGAGAGAGTTGTTTAGTAGTCCTCACCATTTTTGTAAAATAATGTATCAATAATTGTGATGAGGATTTATTTGGGTATGTATATTGTCTAGAAGACAATAATTGTATTTAAACTCACAGTATATATGTTGTCGTATTTTGCATAACAAATGTATTAATAAAGTTGTAGCTATTTCTGTACCATGTATTTGGCGACTCAGAATGGGTTGGATGGAATGGACCTATTTTGGGGGCGTCACAGTTGGTATCAGAGCTTAGGGATATGATCTTTGGCGGAGATCGGGGAATAGAACTAGGAGGGATAGAGCGAGTAAATCCTTCGCTAGTAGTGTCCTACCTAAGCTTATTTGTTAGTTGGTTAGTATATAAGGATATTATGTGATATATTGATTCCTTAATTAACCCTTGTTTTATGACAATGATTTGAGAATGTCGATCGAGAATATTAACAATTGGAGTAAATGAGGACCGTGGAGATGCCTCAGATTTACCAACGAGGAGAACGCAACAGTGGCAATATACCTCTGTGAACAACACCATTTGAAGCGGATGATGAACGAGGGATGTTTAGAAGCTTTTTGCAATTCATGCAAAATCAGACGAGGGAGACTCGTGTTCAAAATACAGGAGGAAATGATAGCAATTCACGGGTGGTCACAGCCAAGCAGTTCAAAGAGTTGGGACCACCAGAATTCTGGGGAAAGCCGGATCCGATTAAGGCGGAGACGTGGGTCAAAAAAATTACCAAGATATTCAATGTCTTGGGATGTACGGAGGAACAGAAAGTTCCATTCGCTACTTTTATGTTCCGTAATGAGGAAGATTACTGGTGGGAATCTGTAAAGCGTACCCATCCAGCTACACTCAGCATGTCATGGGAGACGTTTCAGAAACAATTCAATGACAAGTACTTCCCTGAAAGTATTCGTCATATGAAGGAAGTGGAGTTTATTAGACTAGAGTAGAATAACATGACGGTGTCCCAGTACGAGGCGAAGTTCGCGGAGTTATCCAGGTTTGCACCTCATTTGGTGGAGAATGAGGAACGTATGACGCGGATGTTTTTGAGAGGTTTGAAACCCGACATACGTCAGTATCTCATTTCTCATAAATTTTCTCTCTATTCAGATGTTGTCAACAGGGCTCAGTTGTTAGAGCGAGATAACGAGTACGCTCAATCGAGGGACCATAACCGAGATCATACAAGAAGATAGCGATCATCGTGAATAACGATAACCAGTGGAGAAAGAAGAATACGGACAAAGGTGGTAACCACTCTGGTGGTAATCGTGGCCATGAAAATAGAAGAAGCGAGTCGGGAGGAGATTTTAAAAAGAGGAGATTCAACAACGACCGTGTGAAGGCGTCGCCGCCAATAATAGCAACGGTTTCAAAGGAGGAGAAAGACCACCGGTCAGTATGTTACAAATGCGGGAAAGAGGGACATATCAGCCCAAACTGCCCATAACAGTTTAAGGTATGCTATAATTGTGGAAAAGAAGGACATATCGCTCGAGATTATGCGGTATCGAAACCAGTCCAATGGGAATGGTGACTCAAAAGGATGTCCCGAAAAGTCAAAGTCAACGGTTCGGAAGAGCGTTTTGTCGTGACGGTCAAAATGCGAGGAACCCGAACGAAGTTAGCACGGGCTAGTTAATTATAAATTCTTGTGAAGTTTATACCTTACTAGATATCTGGGTTCTACCCATTCTTTTTATCTCTCTTGCTTGCGCTCAACGTTTGAACTTGACTACGGAGAAATTAGACTTTGACCTATTTATGGAGACTCTGTTAGGAGAAACTTTCATTACATCTCATTGTTTAGAAATCTTGCTTGATTCAGTTGGCACTATCACATTACCGTTAACCTTATTTCTATAGAGATATTTGCTTTTGATGTGATTTTAAGGTTAACTACTCATCATGCCAAATTGATTACTTTCGTAAGGTTGTTAGTTTTCATATTCCTAAGCAACTTTTGTTATTCAATTCAAGTAATCAAACCATTGTAGTCAAACATTTTCATATCAAGCCATGAAGTCATTCGTTTATTACGGATGTCAAGTTTTCTTAGTCCATATTATGGATTTGAATAAAGACATGTTAGATTTGAATAATATTCTGTTGTTATTGATTTTTCCGATGTATTTCTGAAGAATTCCTTGGCTTACTCCCAAAGTTCGATATTAAATTTTGTATCGACTTTGAACCCTAAGACAAAACTCATTTCTAAAATCTCATATCAAATGGCTCCTAATGAACTTCGTGAGTTAAAAATTCAACTATAAATTTGGTACCGAGCCTTTATCCGGTGACTTCCTTTGTGGAATGCAAAAGCCATACTCCGTAGGGGACACCATATTCGTGCGATAGTAAGCTGGTAGGTGACATTGTAGCGTCTTTATCCAAGGTTGGGATATGAGTCACAGATTGAGAACAACCTAAGTTTCAGTAATCTAAAATACGTAGCTTTCTAGGCTTAGTTGGTTATTATCGGAGATTCGTTGAAGGATATTCTCGAATCGCTATTCCATTAACGTAGTTGACTCGTAGAGATACAAAATTCGAATGGAGCAAGGAATGTGGGAAGAGCTTCGAAGAACTCAAGAGGAGACTCATTTCAGCACATGTTCTGACCATGCCATCCTGGAAAAGCGAACGTGGTAGCTGACGTGTTGAGTAGAAGATCGTATACAAGTATGAGTACGATATTGTCAAAGACTAATTTCGTATAATTTACAAATAATAGTGATGGAGGTGAAAACTCTAGGTATCCATGTGATGATATACGAGTATAATCGACTTTAATCGATAAAGTTAAAGCTGTTCAAGCTACACACCGGAGCTGATGAATTTGAAGAAGGAGGTGCAAGAAGTTGTTATTTCAAAAGCGAGAATCGGTGAGGTGAGGAAAGCTCAAACCTTCGATTTATTAATCCATTTGAAATTCTCGATCGAATAGGAACTGTGGCCTATAGACTCGTTTTACCACCAGGTATGACGCATGTTCATAACGTTTTTCACATATCGATGTTACATAAATATGTGGACGACCCGAACCACACCATTGAGTTAGAACCGAACGAGATAGCCGAAGACTTAACATACGAGGAGGTACCTGTCAAGATCTTGTAGAGGAAAGAACATGTCCTATGTACCGAGGTTATACCACAAGTTAAAGGTTTGTGGAGAAACCATGCTATTGAGAAAATGACCTGGGAGTTGGAAATGGAAATGAAAGCGAGGTATTCTCATCTTTTCGAAACATCAGGTACGTACGTCAATTTCGAGGACGAAATTTCATAAGGAGGGGAGGTTGTAAGACCCCAAAATATTAATAAATGAAATTTATTTTCCTCTATTTATTATTTTAAAATAGTAAGGGTTGATTTGATTAATGTTGATAGTTATGGGTAAAATATGCAAATATTTTGAATAAGCAAGTGGTTATAAAATATTCATTATTATCGGGGAATATTCGTTTGGTCGTGGAATATTAAATCGTGTGGGAATATTAAATGCGACGGTAGCGATCTTTTGTGGGCCCCATAACGGAAAGTGATTGGATGAAGAAAACGACAAATATAAGTTGTTTATAAATAACGCAGTAGTTGTTATTCAAGATTAATCTTGTTGGAATACCCTTGGTTAAAACACACTAATACGCATTGTTGAACAAGAAGACATTTGCAGATTGCACCAATTATTGATTCTTACGTAAGAAGGCACTACTCAATAATAATTGTTACGGTAATTACTATTCAAGTATTTTATTTTATTTATTCAATAATTCTTTGCATTGATATTTTATATTATTGTTGTTTCAATAAATTGTCATTACAAGTATTTTCCATTATCGAAGCAATAATTCATATTATCCGAATAATATTATTAGAAAACATTATTGGAAATGTTTAGAAAGTTACATCTAAGGAGAGGTTTGGTCACCTAATTGCGGCATGAGAAGAGAGATCCTTATTGAAAGCCCCTCTTTCCTGGGAAGGCACACGGCCAAAGATCTTTGTGATTCTGTAATATTATTTGTGAATAATTAATTATTGATTTATATGATGAGGAAAATATTGATTTTATGTGGATATAGATGGAGAAAATTTTAATGTGACAATTGTTGAAAATTAATATTTTATCTTTTTACGATAAAATAATTCATTTAAATATATTATTTTAATAATATATTAATTGGTGATAGTTTTATAATGAATGTGGGATATATGAGTATATGAGGAGGAAGAGTATTTTGTGGCAATAAATGTTTAACACATATTTTTGTGTTGGTGGACACAATTATTGACCTAAATTTGATTATAACTTTACTGTAAAATCGCCTTGGATTTATGGATTTGGTTAATTTACATTTGGATTTAGAAAAACTTTCTTCCGCAAAGTTGTAGAGAATTGAATTTCCTATAAAAAAAGCGAGATTCAATTTTTCGATAAAAGGGCTATTTATTATGAATTATTGAAGATCCGAAGCTCCGAAATAGTTAATTTTTGAAGTTTTAATTATGTTAAATAAGAAAAACGTTTTTTAAAAGTTTTGTGAGGTGGGCTACTTGTGTTGAATGCTGAATTCAGTTGATAAAAAGTGTGCGTAAGAATTTAATAAGTATATATTAATATTTTATTAAATTTTCTGCTTTGGTGTTCTAAACAATTTCCTATAAATAGGGTGCTTAGGTTAGAATTGAAAATTACACCAGAAACTGAAGTTTTCACTCTCTATATTATTGAGCGTATTCTTGTAAATATTTTGAGTATACTTTGAGTATTGCTATACGGTGCAAGTTCAAGTCATAGCCTATATCCGGTGTTTCAACTTGAAGTACTGTCTTTCGAGGTAAGGGATGTTATTTTATTCGAAAATGATATTAATTCTTCAATATCATTATGCCGAAATATTGGTTGGAAATTTTTATCAAATTTGGAACTTTTTCATGTCGGAGTTACTATTCATGAGTTACTATTCACGAGTTACTATTCATGAGTTACTATTCACGAGTACTATTCACGAAGCGTGATGATGTTTTTTTGTGAAATTTCTATCTTTTGGTGTCTGAGAGTTCTTATTCACGATCTGCACTATTCACTTAATACGACACTATTCATAGAAAAATGAAATTTCTTCTTTTGTCCAAAATATCTATATTCGGATACTAGCTTTGATTGTATCCATATTTTGATCATTCTTGAATTTTATTCCACTCGATTACTTATGAAGTATTTTTGAACTTGGATTGTTTAAAATACTGAATCTTTAATATTGTTCTTTTGTTTCACTTTGGATTCGTTTCCTTTAAAATATTTTTTCATCATTCTCGGTCCTAAATGATGATATTTATGAATATCTTTGGCTGTAGTGAAAAGATGAATGATTTCTTGATGAATATCTTTGGTAGTAGTGCAAAAGATGAGCAGTGTTTAGATGAACATGACCGATCGATGAATATCTTTGGCACATGTAGTGCAAAAGATGAATATTTGATTCGAGATATATATTGATTGATGTTACTGAGGATAAAATATCGACGATGAACTTTTAAATTCATATATAGAAGATAGTAGTTTGTATTCTCTACTTAACTCTTCTAATGAATTGTTGTTTCAATTAGCATTGTTGATTTAAAAGCTGGTTGTCTATTGTATTCTATTAGATTTTTCTGTTGGAGACTAACGATAATTTGTTGTATATTATCTTAGTCATAATATTCTCTTCTTGGGCTAGTTGAGCTCACCCTTTTCCTTTTGTTCCATTTTTTTCTTCTCGGGAGAGCGAGAATGTAGCGAGTACTAGTCTGGGGGTATGGAATGAAGGTTCTAGAGAGAGTTGTTTAGTAGTCCTCACCATTTTTGTAAAATAATGTATCAATAATTGTGATGAGGATTTATTTGGGTATGTATATTGTCTAGAAGACAATAATTGTATTTAAACTCACAGTATATATGTTGTCGTATTTTGCACGACAAATGTATTAATAAAGTTGTAGTTATTTCTTTACCATGTATTTGGCGACTCAGAATGGGTTGGATGGAATGGACCTATTTTGGGGACGTCACAGATATGCTCTCATTTCCATTCTGGTATCTCCAACGGTTTAAATAACCTGCTTGGCCTTTGATGTTCAACTTTGACTTTCTGACACGTTAAGCATTTTTCCACGCACTCAGCCACATCCTTCTTCATATTTGGCTACCAAAACTGATGTCTAAGATCCTGGTACATCTTTGTATTCCCAGGGTGAATTCAATATCTTGAATTATGAGCTTCACTTAGAATTTCTTCTTTAACTTCTGGTACTGGCGAAATCCAAATTCTTCCTTTGAACCGAAGTAACCCTTTTAAATCTAATTTGAATTTGTTTTCCTCACCTTCAGATATTTTTTGTTTTATCATTTTGCAGTCTTCATCTTGAAGTTGTGCATTCTTCACCTTATCCACTAACGTTGAACTCTTTCCTATCTGGAATAATTTTTCATCCAATTCTGTCGGATATTTAATTTCCAACTCCATCTTAGCCATTTCTGACACTAGCTTCTCCTGAACAGTCAACAACATTAACTTCTCCCATCCTTTCCTACTTAGAGCATCTGCAACAACATTTTCATTTTTAGGATGATAGAAAATCTCGGAGTCATAATCTTTGATCAACTCCAACCATCTTCTTTGTCTCATATTCAAATCTTTTTGTGTAAAGATATACTTCAGACTTTTATGGTCATTATATATCTCACACCTCTCTCCATAAAGATAATGTCTCCAAATTTTCAGGGGAAACACCACCGCCGTTAACTCTAAGTCATGTGTCGGATACCCTTTCTCATAATCTTTCAACCGACGTGATGCATACGCAATAACTCTGCCTTTCTGCATAAGCACACAGCCTAGTCCTTTATGTGATGTGTCACTATACACCACAAAATTTCTTGTATCATCGGGCAATGACAACACAGGTGCTGAAACTCAACCTCTTCTTCAATTCTCGAAAACTATCCTCGACCTTCTCTTTCCAAAAAAACTTAACCTCCTTCCTAGTTAAGTTCATCAATGGAGTCGCGATCTTGGAAAAGTCTAAAATAAAATGCCTGTAGTTGAAAGTAATATGCATACAAGCCAATCATGTTTGATGATAAAGCATATACTTTGTAACAATCTTATTCATTTATTAATAAAAAGTATTAATTTATTAAAGGCTTTTAATTATCTACATGATGCTATTTTATAATATGTGATAAACCCATAGTTTTAAGCAATGCTTTTAGAATAATGATGATGATCATTCTAATGAGATCTAAATTCTTAGAAAGCTTAAAACTAAAATAGTTCCCATTCGTTGGATTACTAAATTGGGGATTATTGAATCCGGATAGATTGGTACATACGTTGCTTGCTCATTGGATGAGGATGATTGATCTCATGATCATTTGTGTGGAGACACTAAAACAATTATGTAGGTGCTTATTAGAGAATAAGTTCCTTTGAGCGTGGCTCGCTAAGGAATACCTAATGGAGTTTTACTTGTCTGTCAATAGGAATTCCTGTAGTGATAGTAGTACAAGTGATCCTTGGACTTGAGATCATCATAGTATCTTGTGTATGATGAGTTATACTTTGACTTATTCCTTAAGACCCTTAGGGTATATCAAAGGGTATGCTTGGGTATAACAAGTTATACATGGAGATAATATATGATCGATAAAGAATCTACCACTTCTAATAAAGAAGAGAAATGTCCTATGTGATTCGATAAATGACAACCCAGTAGTCCTTGGCCAAGGCAGAATGAAATTAGAAAGGAGTTTCTAATTTGCATTATTTGGAGTTATGCATTTAAGGATCGAAATACATATAATTAAATAAAATAAGACTTGACAGTAATTCCATGTCTTATATTTAATTGGGACATTGTATGGTGGAAGGATTGAATTGTACGGTAACTATTTACTCGAAAGGTTCTTTTATGATTAATGTTGAAATCTATATTATCTAGAAAGTCGTTGATCATTAGGGAGGCTTATCCTATTGTAGAATAAATATTATTTATTTAAATAAATTAATTGTTTAATTTATTTATTTAAATAAGATTAGAATTGTTCTAATTGATTTATTCACAATTGGTTTAATATGGAGAACCTAAAGGGTCACACCATAAAAGGAAGAATAATTATTTAAGAAGTTAATGGCATAATCGTAATAATATGTTATGTATATTTAATTTAATCTATGGTGATAGAATAAATTAAATAGCTTAATATTATTATTTAATATTTTAGAAATATTAAATATAAATTAATAAGAGAGTCTTATTAATATTAGTACAATTATTATTATTATTTTAATTTCTAAAAGAGTTTAGGAATTAATTTAATATAAGTACTCTCATTTATTCCTAATTGGATTAGGAAGAAAAATTAGTTAAAGGAGTTTAATTAATTATCCCTAATAAGATTAGGGAGCCCCTTTAATTAAAAGGGTTTAATTAAATAATATCTTATTTTAATAGGGTTACTTGATATCTTTATAAGAGAGTCTTATATAGGATATCAAGACTACGATATAATTCCGATGGTTGGAGAGTACGCTCCTTTTCTATAAAGATAGAAAAACTAGGGTTTAGCCAACCACCCATCTTCTTGAATCCTTCTTCTTCCTTGGTGGATCACCTCAGAGGCCAAACACTTGGGTGGCTAACGTTGATCAAACGAAGGAACCAAACCCACGTGAATTCAAGTTGAGCGCGAAAGGATTTGGAGGTGAACTTGTACACGAGGAAGCTCGATCTTCAAGGGTATGATTTTATTCTTTATCTTTTTGTTTAATTAATAATTGTACATAAAGGGTTATCCGGGTATATGGTTTGTAAAATTTTAAAACTACGATTTTTACGTTTAAAGCTTATTTTTTGCAATTTGATTGCGTTCATGAATATTACAAACCCAACGGTGGCATCGAGCCAAACCTTTATGCGAATTATTAATTTTTAATTTGATATGTATATTGATATGTGTTTAGAACAATTTAATTTGGCATAATTTGTTGTATAAAATTTATAATAAAAAAAAAAAAAAAGCGTTTTCATTTATATATATAATAATCATGAATTGATTTCATTTTTTCAAAATGAATATTCTGTTCTTTTTATATAAGGTTGCAAGATTAGAATTATATTTAATATATATATGGTGGTTAGTAATCATAGTATAGGATAACTTTGATCCACGGTAATGAGCTTACAGGAATCGAGTTTATTTCACGTGGTTCCGCGGCTTATATATAGTATGATATATATATATACTATATATATATATATTATTGTGTTTTAGTATAGTATATATATATATATATATATATATATATATATAATCTTTTAATTATTTTAATCTTAAAATAAAAATTTATTTTAATTTTAAAATAAAAGGTTTATTTTAATCTTAAAATAAAAAGTTTATTTTAATTTTAATATTAGATTTCATGCTAACTAATTAGAGTTGGAATTGGATTCCATGATAACTAATTGGAGTTGAAATTGGATTCTATGTTTCCTTAAATAAAGGAGTTTATTTAGATATGAAATAAGATTTCATATTATTCAAAATAAAGGAGTTTATTTGTGAATAGGAAAAAGAATCAGTCTTTCCTTAAATAAAGGAGTTTATTTAGATATGAAATAAGATTTCATATTATTCAAAATAAAAGAGTTTATTTGTGAATAGGAAAGAGAATACGTGTTTCTTTTAATAAAGGATTTTTTATTACATGGAATTGGATTCCATAATTAATTAAAATAAAGGAGTTTATTTTGATTAAATATTTTGATTAAAATAAAATAGTTTATTTTATTCAAAATTGGATAAATTAAAATAAAATAGTTTTATTTTTATTTAAATTTGGATTAAAATAAAGGAGTTTATTTTGATTCAAAACTAGATTTTATACTAACAAAATTTTGCCCATTAAATGATATCAATATATATATTGAATGTTTATTATTCATCGGATGAATGTTATGTATGTATTGATGCGTATGGTGATATGTATGATAATAAATGGGATTGATTATGGACTATTGACTAATGTGATTGGATTTTATTTTAGTTGGATGCATGAATGTATGAGTTTTATTAAATGGGGTCTGCGTACCTCGTCTTCTCTAATTTTTCTTAATGTAAATTCTATCTCCCTATGTACTTCCCTTGGGCTCGTTGCGATCAAGGCTTCATTTATTTTAAATAGTTTTATAATTGGAATAGTTAGAATTAATTTTGAAGAATTGGAGATCAAGGAGCAAGGAGGCGCTTGAAGACCCGTTTGTAATGGAGCACAGGTTTAAATGTAATAGTTATATTTAAATATTAATTCTTGCACCCCAAGGGTTTAACCTTTTGGTTCACTTGGTGGCTCTAGTGAACAAACTAGAATAAAAGTCCATAATCAATCCGGGTAGAATATAGTATTCTATATGTGCATGCTTATACTATATATATTATATATTATGCAAACATGCTTAGCATGTTAATTAATATAACGCGTATTTTATATATATATATGCTGCGCTAAACAAGATGAGACAAATTAATAACAAACCCTCAATTTTTTTATATTAAGTCCTAAGCGTTCAAAGATATTTGGAATATCGAGCGTAAGCCTTCTAGCATGATAAAATTAATAGAGTATTAAATATTTAATATGAGTTTGTTGTGTCACCACAAGGCAAGTATTAAGTATTTAAGATGTTAATTTATCATATTTGATGCTTATAAAGAAAATTGAACAATATTGTTTTGTTGTGTCACCACAAGGATGATATTTTCTTTTTTGAATATATGGAGTGCTAGGTTGGATTTAACTTGGATAATTTTGATTGGATGTGCCACCACTTGATCAAAATAATCTAAGAGGCAAAAAATACAAGGAGTTGCATAGTTGATGTAATTGACAAAGAGTCTACACCTATTTATTTATATATAGTTTGTTGTGTCACCACAAGGCTATATACATTTGAAATGGGATCCTTATTCTCACTAGCGAGATCTTTAATTAGATTTTGCCGAACTATATATATTGAGGGTAATATAGTTTGAAGAAAATAGTGGGAGATACCAATTTAAAACAAGAGCTAATTTATTTTGGTAATTAATAAAAGAATGTATGTTAAAATGTTGTTAATTACAAATTCATTTACGAAATTTTATAATGTCTAAAATTACTATCAACTGCGAAGCATATTAAATGCTAAATTAACGGGCCAAATTAAAGCGGATTGGTTAAGGAAATTGAGAATAGTTCTCATGCATTTGAAAAGTTATCTTATGTCCTTAATCGTCTATCCCTGCAATGGTTGCGAGATAATGCCTCTCGAGGAAGAGATTGCTACTTTTAGAAAGTGGCAAGATGATGCTGTGATTGGCTCAATGCATCATGCTCGCATCTATGAGTACTTGAGCTTGAGCGTCGACGTGAAACTATGGATGCTTCTACTATATTCCGCACATCAAGTAGTTGATGGTGAGGAAAGTGGGGACCGATAGATATCGAGATATCTAAGGAGCTCTTCCGATCTAGAATGATGATGACACTACAAAGTATAGATAAAAGTCCTTAACATTATCAATTTGATTGATCTATTAGGAAAACGAGTTTTGTCATGGATGGAGAGTTGAGCAAGATTTGATCTTGCACTCACTCCGGACTCCTTTCACAATTGTTGTGAATTTTTCATATGAACAAGCTAGATATCGACCTCATTTGATTTGCTTAACATATTGAAAAATGTTGAGAGTCACTTTCAACCAAGAAAGATCAAGTCTTCTTTGGTAGGGGCCAAAGGATCTTACGAAAAGAAGAGCGATTCAAAGAAGGTAAATAGAAAGGCATAAATAAAGGATAATAAGAACAAAAGCGTCACGGATAGCAAAGGAGCTTGCTTCCACTTTGCAATAAGCACGGACCTTTGAAAAGAAAGCTGCGAGAAGCATCTTGCGAGAGGCTAACCAAAGAAGCTTAGTGAAGTTTCGGTTCTAATACGATTTTTGTTCATGATTGAAATAAATTTTTCTTTAAGTCGAGGTTCTACTTGGGTATTGGATCTGACTTTGATTATCATAAATATAGATTTATGAAGGACCAAGCGAGTAGAAAGCTAAACAAATATAAGTAATCTATATGCGGGAAATGTAACAAAGGTTGTCATATTAGCCATAGAAACTTATAGTTTAGCAATGCCTACTGAGCAAATCTATTAAGTCGATAAGTTGTTATTGTATTCGGTTCTTGTTAAAAATATTATTTCCATTTTATTGTTGGACAATGAAATCTTTGGTATTATAATTAAGAACAATTGTTGTTCTATTTATAATAATAATGTTTTGTATAAATGGAATATTATAATAAATTTTGTATACTTGACTTACATGAAAATAATTTTGCATATTGAACAAATTAGTATAAGAAAAGGAGATGATCTTTCAAAGAGTTGAATGTGTGTATTTGCTAAAATACAAGTGTGAATTATTTGAAAGGTTCAAAGAATTGAAGTGAAACAAAATGGCAATGTATTAAGATTCTTTGATTAGATCGAGGAATAAATACTTGTGCAATAAGTTTCTAGATCATCTCAAATGGTTTTTTCATAATGGACACATCGATCATAATATTTGATTGATGTATCTGAATGAAAAATCGTACCTTGTTGGACATGGTGCGGTCCATAATGATTTTACCGACATTCCAGTATCCTTCTGGGATAATGTCCTAGAAATGGCTGCATATCTACGAAAATGGTAACCTCAAAATCCGGCCCCAAGACTCCATAAAAGTTATGGGCGGGGAGGATTCTAATCTTAAGTATGTTAAGATAAGGGGTTGTCAACTTATGTGAAAAGGTTTCAAAGGATAAGCTTGGGACAAAATTTTATAAGTGTCGATTTGTGGGACATCCTAAAGTAAGTTTAGGGTATATGATCTATAATCTTAGTTAGCAAAAGGTGTTTGTTGCAAAATACGCTGCCTTCTAAGATAAAGATGTTTATCATTGAAGGGGCTAGTGGGAGGATTATAGATCTTGAAGAGTTCATGATCCACAAAACAGTATAAGTCAAATAAGAGGAACCTGTAGATAGACCTATTATACCACAACCGAATCGTAAATCTGGAATAGTACCAAAGATACCTAGGATTTATGGATTCATCATGGATGATGATGATGAGGTACACATCATAGAAGATGATGATCCAGAGTTACATTCGATGAGGTAAGACTTCTAGTGTGTACAAAAGGGTCAGTGGGAGCGTCGTGAAATTTCTAGTATTATATGTTGATATACTACGGATGAGGAATAACATACCAATGCTACACTCAGTAAAGATAAAGTTGTCTAAACATTCCTCCATGAATGATTTGGGAAGAGTATCTTAATTAGGGATAAAATCTATATAGATAGATTCAAGAGGATGCTCGACTTAACCCAAGGAATGTATATTCATTTGATGCTAAAGTCGTTTAGCATGGCAAGCTCCAAGAGATGTTTCATGTTGATGAGCCATGGAGTGTATCTCTTAATAGTCCCCACAAACTCACGAAAAAGAGATCGCATGAGTGACAATCATGTATGTAATGAAATATACGAGACTTGATGTTGATCAGTCATATTCTGGAGAAGTTCACTGTGAGCTAGTGAAAAACATCTTAAAGTACTTAACCGACACTAAGAATGTGATCAGATTTATGGTGAGTCTGAGTTAAAACTAGAGGGCTTAACAGACTCATGTTTTTCAGACAGACCAAGACGACAGAAAATCCACTTTAAGGTAAAGGGTTACCTTGAACAGTGGTGTAGTGAATTGGAAAGGTTCCAAACATCAAAGAGTTGCTAGTTTAGTGATAAAGACAAAGTATATAGCTATAAATGAAGCTACAAGTTGATTGTTTGGATGAAAAGTTTATTACAGAACTAGGAATAGTTCCTAAGTCTCATCTTGGATCTAAACATGTGTTGTGGCACTTTCATTTGATTATAAGAATCATTGAAAGATGGGAAATCACTATAGAGATGGTGGACTCTCAAGAACAACATTACATATCCATTAACTAAAGCTTATCTAACATGACGGGATAATCGTCACTTAGAGAAGAAAGAGTATAAGATACAATGGCGATTGGCTTTAGTGCAAGTGGGAGATTGAAAGTAATATGCACACAAGCCGATCATGTTTGACGATAAAGCATATACTTTGTAACAATCTTATTCATTTATTAATAAAAGTATTAATTTATTAAAGACTTTTAATTATCTACATGATCTTTGTTTTATAATATGTGATAAACCCGTAGTTTTAAGCAATGCTTTTAGAATAATGATGATGATCATTCTAATGAGATCTAAATTCTTAGAAAGCTTCAAACTAAAATAGTTCCCAATCATTGGATTACTAAATTGGGGATTAGTAAATCAGGATAGATTGGTACATCGTTGTTTTTGCTCATTGGATGAGGATGATTGATCTCATGATCATTTGTGTGGAACACTAAAGCAAGTATGTAGGTGCTTATTAGAGAATAAGTTCTTTGAGCGTGGCTCGCTAAGGAATACCTAATGGAGTTTTACTTGCTGTCGATTGGAATTCTGTAGTGATAGTAGTACAAGTGATCCTTGGACTTGAGATCATCATAGTATCTTGTGTATGATGAGTTATACTTTGACTTATTCCTTAAGACCCTTAGGGTATATCAAAGGGTATACTTGGGTATAACAAGTTATACGTGGAGATAATATATGATCGATAAAGAATCTACCACTTCTAATAAAGAAGAGAAATGTCAATGTGATTCGATAAATGACAACCCAGTGAGTCCTTGGCGGCGGAATGAAATTAGAAAGGAGTTTCTAATTTGCATTATTTGAGTTGTGCATTTAAGGATCAAAATACATATAATTAAATAAAATAAGACTTGTGATAATTCCATGTCTTATATTTAATTGAGACATTGTATGGTGGAAGGATTGAATTGTCGGTAACTATTTCTTTGAAAGGTTCTTTTATGATTAATGTTGAAATCTATATTATCTAGAAAGTCGTTGATCATTAGGAGGCTTATCCTATTGTAGAATAAATATTATTTATTTAAATAAATTAATTGTTTAATTTATTTATTTAAATAAGATTAGAATTATTCTAATTGATTTATTCACAATAGGTTTAATATGGAGAACCTAAAGGGTCACACCATAAAAGGAAGAATAATTATTTAAGAAGTTAATGGCATAATCGTAATAATATGTTATGTATATTTAATTTAATCTATGGTGATAGAATAAATTAAATAGCTTAATATTATTATTTAATATTTTAGAAATATTAAATATAAATTAATAAGAGAGTCTTATTAATATTATTACAATTATTATTATTATTTTAATTTCTAAAAGAGTTTAGGAATTAATTTAATATAAGTACTCTCATTTATTCCTAATTGGATTAGGAAGGAAAAAATTAGTTAAAGGAGTTTAATTAATTATCCCTAATAAGATTAGGGAGCCCCTTTAATTAAAAGGGTTTAATTAAATAATATCTTATTTTAATAGGGTTACTTGATATTTTTTATAAGAGGAGTCTTATATCGGATATCAAGACTACGTTATAATTCCGATGGTTGAGAATGCGCTCCTTTTCTATAGAGATAGAAAAACTAGGGTTTAGCCAACCACCCATCTTCTTGAATCCTTCTTCTTCCTTGGTGGATCACCTCTAGAGGCCAAACACTTGGGTGGCTAACGTTGATCGAAAGGAAGGAACCAAACCCGGTGAATTCAAGTTGAGCGCGAAAGGATTTGGAGGTGAACTTGTACACAAGGAAGCTCGATCTTGAGGTATGATTTTATTCTTTATCTTTTTGTTTAATTAATAATTGTGCATAAAGGGTGATTCGGGTATATGGTTTGTAAAATTTTAAAACTCTGATTTTTACACGTTTCCGCTTATTTTTGTAATTTGATTGCCTTCATGAATATTACAAACCCAACAGTAGTTACCTGCCAATCCTAAGAAACTCCTTACTTCTGATGGTGTCTGCAGCGGATCCCAGTTTATTACAACTTCAACCTTTGATGTGTCAGACCCCAACTTATTATTAATGAAATTTAATTTTCTCTATTTATTATTTTGAAATAGTAAGGGTTGATTTGATTAATGTGAATAGTTATGGGTAAAAGACGCAAATATTTCAAAATAAACAAGTGGTTATAAAATATTCATTGTTGTCGGGGAATATTCATTTGGTCGTGGAATATTCTTTAACGTTTGGGGAATATTAAATGCGACGGTAGCCTTGATATTTTGTGGGCCCCATAACTTAAAAGCGATTGGATGAAGAAAAGCGACAAATATAAGTGGTTTAAAAATAACGGTGTAGTTGTTACCATTAATCTTTGTTAAAATACTAAATTGGTTAAAAACACGGTAGCACCGGTATTGCACCAATTATTGATTCTTACGTAAGAAGGCACTACTTAATAATGGTTACGATAAATCATTTTATTATTTTATTGACTTAATAATTGTTGCGTTGATATTTTATATTCTTTGTTGTTTGATAATTATCATTACGGTATTTTTCATTATCGATGCAATAATTCATATTATCTCGAATAATATTATTAGATAACATTATTGGCAATGTCTAGAAAGTTACATCTAAGGAGAGGCTTGGTCACCTAATTGCTTGGCGTCGATGAGGAGAAATTCTTATTGAAAGCCCCCTCTTTCTGAGGGCGCACGGTTGTCGATATTATGATTACGTAATATTATTTGTGAATAATTAATTATTGATTCATATGATGAGGAAAATATTGATTTTTGTGGATATAGATGGAGAAAAAATTTTAATGTGACAATTGTTGAAAATTGAAATTTTATCTTTTACGATTAGATAATTCATTTAAATGTATTATTATATTTTAATAATATAATAATGGTGATATTTTTACAACGAATATGGGATATATGAGTATACGAGGAGGAAGAGTATTTTTGTTACAATAAATGTTTAAAACATATTAAACATGTAAATTGGACCCCATTTATTGGTGAAATTTGATTATAACTTTGTAAAATCTCCGTTTGTGGATTTCGGTCAATTTACATTTGGAATTTGGAAAAACTTTCTTACGCAAAGTTGTAGAGAATTGAATTTCCTATAAAAAGTCGCGTGATTCAAATTTTACGATAAAAGGGCTATTTATTGTGAATTATTGAAGTTAGAAGCTCAAATAATTGATTTTGGAAGTTTTAATTATTATTTTAAAGAAAAACGTTTTTTTGCATTTAAGTGGGCTAACATGTGATATTAATTGCTGAAATCAGATCTTCAAAGGTGGGCTAAGGAAATTTATAATATATATTAATATTTTATTAAATTTTCTGCTTTGGTGTTCTAAACATTTTCCTAGAAATAGGGTGCTTAGGTTAGAATTGAAAATCACACCAGAAACTGAAATTTTCTCTATCTATATTATCGAGCGTATTCTTGTGAGTATTTTGAGTATACTTTGAGTATTGTTAGACGGTGCAAGTTCGCTTTAGCACTATACCCGGTATTCCAGCTAGAAGTACTAATCTTTCGAGGTAAGGGATGTTATTTTATTCGAAAATGATATTATTTCTTCAATATCATTATGCTAAAATATTGGTTGGAACTTTTTATCAAATTTGGAACTTTTTCATGTCGGAGTTACTATTCATGAGTTACTATTCATGAGTTACTATTCACGAGTACTATTCACGAAGCGTGAAGATGTTTTTTGTGAAATTTCTATCTTTTGGTGTCGAAGTTACTATTCACGTATATGGCACTATTCACGTATACGGTACTATTCATGAATACGGCACTATTCATCGAAAAATGAAATTTTTTCTTTTCATCCAAAATATCTTTTCTGGATACTAGTTTTGATTGTATCCATGTTTTGATCATTCTTGAATTTTACTCCACTCTGATTACTTATGAAGTATTTTTGAACTTGGATTGTTTAAAATACGAATCCTTAATATTTGTTCTTTTATTTAACTGGATTCATTTCCTTTAAAATATTTTTCATCATCCTCAGTCTTTAATGATGATATTACTAAATATCTTTGGCCTGCAATGCAAAGATGAATGATTTCTTGATGAATATCTTTGGCCTGTAGTGCAAAGATGAACAGGTGTTCAGATGAACATGACCTACTGATTAATATCTTTGGCCCGTAGTGCAAAGATGAAAATGTGTTTAGATGAACATGACCAACTGATGAATATCTTTGGCCTATAGTGCAAAGATGAATATTTGATTCCAGATATATATTGATTGATGTTACAGGGATAAAATATCGACGATGCACTTTTAAATTCATACATAGAAGATAGTAGTTTGCATTCTCTACTTAACACTTCTAATGAATTATTATTTTCGCTGCGAATATTGATTTAAAATTTGTTGTCTATTGTATTCTATTAGATTTTTCTCTGTTGAAGACTAACGATAATTTGTTGTATATTATCTTAGTCATAATATTCTTTAATGGGCTAGTTGAGCTCACCCTTTTCCTTTTTGTTCCATTTTTCTTCTCAGGAGGCGAGAATATAGCGAGTAAGAGTCGGGGTATGGAATGAAAGTTCTAGAGAGAGTTGTTTAGTAGTCCTCACCATTTTTGTAAAATAATGTATCAATAAATATGATGAGGATTTATTTGAGTATATATATTGTCTAGAAGATAATATTTGTATTCAAACTCATAGTTTTACTGTTGTAATAATAAAGTTGTAGTTGTTTCTGTACCATGTATTGACAACTCAGAATGGGTGATGTATACCTATTTTGGGGGCGTCACATGATGGATCTACCAAAATTTCGTCCTTATTAATAACGTGTCCGAGAAACTGCACACGTTCCAACCAAAATTCACATTTTGAAAATTTTGCGTACAACTTTACTTTTCTCAATGTCTCCAACGTCACTTTTAAGTGTTCCACATGTTCCTCTTTGGTTTTGGAATATACCAATATATCATCAATAAACACCACCACAAATTTGTCTAAAAATGGTTTAAATACCCTGTTCATCAAATCCATGAACGCTGCAGGTGCCTTGGTTAAACCAAATAACATAACCAGAAACTCGTAATGACCATACCGAGTTCTGAACCATGTCTTTGGTACATCCTCCGGCCTCACCTTCAACTGATGATAACCACTTCTCAAGTCTACCTTCGCGAAATATCCTGCTCCCTTCAATTGATCGAACAGGTCATCGATTCTAGGTAATGGATACTTATTTTTAATCACGACTTTATTCAACTCTCGGTAATCAATGAAGAGCCGCATTGATCCGTCTTTCTTCTTAACAAACAACACCAGTGCTCCCCATGGCGACACACTCGGCTGAATATACTTCTTGTCAAGCAATTCTTGTAACTGCATCATCAACTATTTCATCTCTACTGGGGCCATTCTGTACAGTTCTTTAGATATCGGGGCCGTTTCTGGTAGTAAGTCAACCACGAACTTGATTTGTCGTTCCGGGGAAAGACCTGGAAAATCATCTGGAAATACGTCTGTAAAATCTCTTATAATCGGCAGTTCTTCTAACTTCGCGCTCTTCTTCAGTGTATCTACTATGTAGGGTAGGTATCCTACACATCCTTATTTCAACAACTTCTTAGCTTGCATCACCGTCAGACAACTTGCTTGTCGAGGTGACTTGCTGCCAAAGAACACAACCTTTGATAGAGTTATAAGGTTACCACACTTCCTTTGGCAATCAATTACTGCTCCGTAATTGAATAACCAATCCATTCCCAGTATAACATCAAATTCACCAAGTCTAATTGGTATCAAGTCTACCATCATCTCGTGACCTTTTATAACCACTCTACAAATCCTATATATGAATTTAACAGGAATCACTTCCCTATTCACAATCTCTATACTTAAGGGAAATTCTAATTCTTCTTGGGGAATTCTAAGTTTTGAGCAAATTCATCGGATATAAATGAACAAGTAGCACCTGAATCAAATAGTACATAAACAATAATACCATTAATTGGAATGATTCCTGACACTACGTCCTTAGACTATACAGCATCCCGCATGGTTATATTTAAAGTCCTCACAGTAGGTCGGCTTGACTGTGCTGGTCCAGTGATAGTCAATGAACCACCACCGTTGTTGTTTCCTTTTCCACAATTTGCACTTCTCGCTGGCTTCTTAGGGAAATCACGAGCCATGTGACCCTTTGAACTGCAGGTAAAGCATGCTCCTTTCTTAGGACTAAAGCAGTTTGGTGCAATGTGTCCCTCCTGACCACAGTTGAAACACACTCACTTTCTCTTTAAACATACTCTAGTATGGTTCTTTCCACACGTCACACAAGCTTCAAACTTTTTCTTCTGCTGATTTCCCTGCTGTCCTTCCGCAATCAAATTCTCACTCCACTTTCTCTTCTGACTGTTACTTCCAACAT
Organism: Panax quinquefolius; assembly: GCA_020205615.1. Classification (NCBI taxonomy): domain Eukaryota; kingdom Viridiplantae; phylum Streptophyta; class Magnoliopsida; order Apiales; family Araliaceae; genus Panax; species Panax quinquefolius. Next base: position 59,696 of record JAINUW010000359.1, read on the forward strand.
TACTTCCACCAGCTTTATTATCATTCTCATTCTTCGTCTTCTTCTGTTCTTGATTGTACTTGGTCAAGGCATCGCTTCCACCTTCCGCGATAATTGTCTTCTCCAATACAGTCGCAAATGTATTCAGCTGAAACATTGAAACCTTGCTATATAACCAGGGTTTCAATCCTTGTTCGAACCTTCTCGTTTTATGCTCGTCGGTATTAACTTGATATGTGGCAAACCTTGATAACTCGTTAAACTTCGCAGCATATTCTGGCACCATCATAGTTTCTTATTTCAGCTCTAGAAATTACACTTCCAATTGATTCTGAGAATTTGTTGGAAAATACATTTCGAAAAAGATCTCCTTAAATCTATCCCAACTTATCACTCCTTGTCCCCCACGAACCTTATTTGCCTACCACCATTAGCTAGCTTCAGACTTCAGCATGAACGTTGTAAACACGGTCTTCTGATCCTTGTTAACTCTAGCAACGTCAAACACTTTCTCCATTTCCATGATCCAGGTTTGGGCTTCAACTAGATTCATACACCTTGGAAACTCTGGCGGTCCAACCACTTTGAATTCCTTAAAGGTCGTGACTTGAGCTTGAGTTTAATTTAAAAGTGGACCCATCAACAGAGCTACCAACTGCTGAACCGGATTAGCATTGGCCTCGTTATTATTATTAGTAGACCCCTCAGGAGGTCTTTGTTGACGTGGTTGTCTTTTTCTATGAGGCATTTTCTGTTAAAATATACGCTTATTAGTTCATTACTCAACTTCTTGGGTATTTGAAGTTTAACTTAAACATTCTAAGATTAAAGTTTTAACACAAAACATTTCAAATAAACTTTGATATTTTATTCATTCATAACATTTTAAAACATGTTAAAGATAACATAACCGCTATTAACATTCACTTTCCTGAACTAGACAAGTTCCAGGATTACATACTCATACTAACCCTTTATTCATCTCAAACTAATGGATTCACAATTTATTTATTCACATATTTAACCACATATTATTATCACTCTTATTCTATCTAGGCATATTAAGACGTCGTAAGGCTTCTCGATGCTCTTCATCCATGATACGGTACACCGTTCTACGATCCATCACAAACCACGACGAATCTTCAAACTGAGGTGGGTAATAAAAGACTCGATCCTGGGCCCTATCAATCGCGAAATTAAAAGCGTAATCCATCTTGTTCATCTTGGCCTTCTTCACTTGGACCTTAGCCTCAGCACAGTCTACACTTTGAGTCGCCTTCATCCAAGCATCCTCTGCTCTTGTACGCTTAGTTGATTCCTCTTTGAAGTCATATTTTAATTTCTCCGTGTCAGTCTTCATCTTTTCGTTTACTGCCAACAGGTCTTCATGCTGATCCTTGAAATGAACTAGGTCCCACTCCGTGTTTCCAAGGCGTGAGTCAAGTTCTTAAATCTCTGCATCTTTATGCTCCATCGAAGCGTGATGCATCTGAACCATCACCTTCAGCTCCTTAACTTTGTCCTGTAATTCTATGTTACGGTCATATAGAGCGTCATACATCTTAGTTGATATGGAGTTTGGTGGAAACTCCTCAGGACCCTCTTCCTCCTCATCCTTCTCTATCTCCTCAGAACTATCCTCCTTGGGATCGGTCACAGGCTCATCCTCCTGGATCAACTGCTCCCGCACTACATGAATATCTCGGGGTTCGTTATCTCTAGGTATCTGAGGTTTCTCTTCCCTAGCTGGACGGGATCCTCCTTCGTTAGACATCCTTACAACAAAATATTTTAAGTTGTACTTAACATTTTTGATATTCGCGAGTACATAAGTTATTAACACATAGAACATAATGTCTTTTATTATTTAACTTCAATCAATACCTTAATCCATTCCTTAAAACTCGATAAGAGTTGGACACCTCTATGTTTTCTGTTTCCTTAAAGGTTACTTCTTAAGGTTTCCCCACCTAAAGTTCATAACCTAAGGCTTTCATACCAACCTGTGACACCCTCAAATCCAAGTACTTCATTCCCACAAGATTTGGTGTTCACTTACCAAAATCATTACATCTAACTACCCATCATAAAGGAAAAAGACATAATTTAAATAACTTAAACAATAATATTTCCCATTAAAGGGTTACATCATAATCTCAAAAATAATCCTAGGCAATCTAACCTTAAAGTTATTACATAAGTTTGCAGAATACATCATAAAATAAAACAAGTCTTTAACATAATTCATTAAAATAAAATTCTCATAAGTCTTCAACACTTAGACATCTTGTCCTTTCCTTTGCTAGTAGATGGCTCATCGACTTTCTCTACTTTAGCTGCAGTGTTAAATGCAAGAGTGAGCAAACAATTGCTCACAGATATAGGAAGTAGCAATAATAATAACATGAGAATGAACAACAAATGCTGAACAATAATGAACCTGTTCTCCAAATCAAAATAGAAAACAAGTTCGAGTTTAATATCTGAGGGTTTTAAGACCACGAACTATGTCTCCGGTATTTAGGTATTATCACCTCAACCTTAACAGTTATTAGACTATATAGACCCTTCTTAACGTACTTAGGGTGATAAACCCTTCGTACCATGTATTGTGCACAAACATCTAAATGTTACACGTACAAAATCCCTTATGCTAGGGTTGTTCGTCTCAGCTTGAATTTAGAATTTTTGCTCTGAAGAAAGTTTAGCTCGGAACTAAGTTATTAGTGTTTCTAAAATTTTAGAACTTTATTCCATAATAGACTAGTTCAATCAATAAGAGTTTGCTTATTACTTGGAGATTTAATATAATCAATATAGAATTGAACAAAGTTATCAAGGTCAAAGATCGAATAAAACAATATATAATTTAGTAAACATTATATACATGCAAAGTGCTATATTCAAAAGAGTTAGAACAATCTCCTTTGAACCGATGTACTAAAACAACATATGCTTTGAATATTATTAAGGAAAATGAAACTTGCTCGATGTAACGAAATGGGTTACACGAGCTTGTACAATCATACACAAGTTAGATTAGTTTTGCTCAACTTTAACATAGAATTTAGAAACTTGTACAATGATTATTTAGGAATAGAAAGCTTGCATTCTTAAAAAGAGAATGAAGTTAGGAACTTGCTCAACGAAAGTTTAGGGTAGGAAACTTGCCTTGTATGTAAGCTACACAAGTAATAATATTCGCCAATTACCCTACATATATCATTGAAATCGCAAAAACAATTAGTTACAGTAACACCCATTTCATTAGTTTATTTTTCATTTTAATCAAGTCTATAATCCTTAACTTAGGACTTGATTATCCTACTCATTCATGTAACACTAAACTGAATTCTCAATTATATCATATTATACGACATGGTGATTGTGAGACCCCGAATTTTATGAAATAAAAGTATTCAATTTTTTTTTATTTTGGTGAATAGTTAAATTGATAAAAGTTTAAAGTTAAGGGTGACATTTGAAAATTTTTCAAAGTAAGCAAGTTGTTATAAAATAATCGGTGGTAAAATACGCGTGGTTGCATAGTAGCACACGGCATTGATTATTAATGCTTACGTGAGAAGTCACTCAGTTTGATTAAATTATTGTCGATATTTAATATATTATTAAATAAATAATTGAAATAACAAAGTTATTAATAGTTTTATTTGCAATATTAACGATGTCTAGAAGTTCTACCAAGAAGAAGTTTGGTCACCTAATTGCGCGCCAATAGGGAGAAATCCTTATTGGAAAGCACCCTCTTTCCTGGGAACGACCTGGTCGATTAATAGTGTGAATTATCATAATGATGATGAAGTTTTGTTTTATTAGTATTATTAATGTAATAAAACAGAAAAGCTTTTTATATAAAACAGAATACTTTTATAAAGTTATTTGTTTTATTAGACAATAATTAGAATATAATATATTTTATTATGCATAGTGTTTTGCATAGTAAAATCTTTTTGTAAAAAACAAAATACTTTTATAAAGTTATTTATTTTATTAGACAATAATTAGAATATAATATATTTTATTATGCATAGTGTTTGCATAAAGCCTGCATAATGTTTGCATAGTAAAATCTTTTTATATAAAACAGAATACTTTTATAAAGTTATTCGTTTTATTAGATTATAAATAGAATATATTATATTTTATTTAAAAATTTTGTTTTATTATAATATTTTATAGTAGATCAATCTGGACTGTCCGTTTAAAAGTAAATGAATCTGGACCGTTCATGGATTAGTTACTATTCAGTCCATTCTTCTATAAATTGAAGTTTATTCCTTCATTATTTCTTACGAATTCACTGAAACTCTAGAGAGAGAATTCTTCTTCTATAATCTTGAGCCTATTTCTTTAGAGTTTAAGAAAGCTTTGAGCGTAGTGCAAGTTTTATTCAAGTATATCATCGCCCTACCCGTTGGAGTACTTTTCTTTATAAGGTAAGGGATATTATTTGTTGTACCGTAAGGGGTATTATTTCTTTCGTATTCATGAAGAGAATTTCTGTTATTCCATTCTTTATTATTCTATTGGAATAACCTGTATACACGGACTCCACTATACTTGGTGAAATTCTTCTGTTATTCCATTCTTTATTATTATGTTTGAATAACTTGTCTATGCGAAGTACCACATACATGGTGAAACTCTTCTGTTATTCCATTCCTTATTATTATATTGGAATAACCTGTCTATGCGAAGTACTGCATACATGGTGAAATTCTTCTATTATTTCATTCTTTATTATTCTGTTGTTACATCCTGTCGATGCGTATTACGCCTGACCTGGTTCCATTAATTATTATTCTGTTAGAATAACCTGTCTGTGCGGTCTATCGCATGCATGGTGATTTCTGTTGTTATTCCATTATTTATTATTCTATTGGAATATCCTATCGGTGCGAATTTAGCTTGACCTGGTTCCGTTCTTTATGATTCTGTCGGAATATCCTGTTTGTGCGTTTACACGTGACCTGGTTCCATTCTTTATTATTCTGTTGGGAATAACCTGTCTGTGCATTCTATCACACGCATGGTGAATTCTTCTGTTATTCCATTCATTACTATTTTGTTAGAATAACCTGTATATGTGGATTACCACATGCATGGTGAATGATCCTTTATTTTCATTCCTTATTAAATTATGGAAATGATCTGTTTACGTTGATTATGATAAGAGTCATAATAAAAGCATTGGACTGATAAAAATCATGGGTATATGTAGTATTAGTAAGTGTTATGATGAGTTATGTTGGTTATTATGTGAAAACATGAAAGTTTCATAGAAATCACAAAGAGTTGAAAATCAGATTTTGGTAAAAATGGAACATGAAATTCAATTGACCATATCTCCTATTATATTTCAAATTTTTGAGTGTGGTCAAGTTCTAGAGTTAGATCTACGAGTTTTCTAACTTATCCAAGTGAAATCACTGGAAAAGGTGTTGTAGATTTTCGTGTGGACTGATTTTAACAAAGGAGTCAAAAACTGAAAATACCAAAAAGGCTACTGCCAAAAATTTATAAGGGCTATTTTCGGCCACATAATTTGTGAGAAAAATTCTGGCCTTTTGGGACATGAAAGTATATGGTATAAAGTACCTCCTGTCCAAAAATGAGCTCATTCTGACTTAAATGAGCAAGTTATGACCATTTCAATATTTAGGTTTTTTAAAATGAAAAAATGCTATAACCAGAGTTCTATAACTCAGATGACCATGAAATTTAAACTGGAAGCTCACGTTAACATGTGTAAGATCCTAACAAGATTTGGGAATTTCTGGAGTTAAACTTGAGGTAGCTAATTTCTTAAGGAATTAATTAGAAATTGATTTTTGAAAAATAGTAAATGAATTTTAAAAATTTCGAGAAAAATATATGTTCAATATGGGACTATATTATGCTAAATCCCAGAAAAAAAATATTTTTGGGACTGATTTGGTATTTTTCATGAAAATGATCTAGTTATGAGTAAATGAGTTAAATATGTTATGTGAAGTAACAAAGTTGGAAAATAGGATTTTATGGCTTGGAAATCCTATATAGGGTATATATAGATTTTTGATGAGGGATTTGATCATTGGTGATGAAATCTTATGAGTATGGCATTTTTGAATGATTAAATGCATTATTTGGTAAAGTGTAAACAATTGAAATAAATTATTTATAAGTTTAAGAAGTGTTTAAAATATTGTTATATTATTAATAATATTAGATTATGAGTTTATTAAGTGATTGATAATATTTGGATAAATTTAAAGTCTTTAATATTTATCCTTGTTTTCGTTTGATTAATGCTTATATCATTGTCATCATTCTCATGCTTGTGTTGTGTTGTGTTGAAAGTCATCTGTGGCCTGTAGTGCATAGATGGACTTGGTATGATTATGACCAGGGAATATTTGGTATAATCATGGCCGTAATGTTATAAATGATGTGGTAAAAGTCATCTTTGGCCCGTAGTTCATAGATGGACTTAGTATGATTATGACCAGGGATTATTCGGTATAATCATGACCGTAATGGAAAACACGAATATCCTTGGACCGTAGTGCATGGATAATTCGTGGTCGTGATACTATTAAGCTAAGTCTCAGCATTATTGGTTTTACAATTGTATATCTTTGGCCTGTAGTGCAAAGATGAATTGTTGATTATTGGTTATACAGTTGTATATCTTTGGCCGTAGTGCAAAGTTGAATTTATTAGTATATATGATTATGAGCAGGAATTATGATTTGGTATAACCATAATTTTTGAAGTTTCAGGTGAAGATAGGTGATGTAAATTATCTTCGTCCTGGGTACGAAAAGGAATTCAGAATCACAATTATGATTATGAGTTATTCATATAATTGTGGACAGGAATTGTTGATTGATGTTACAGGGATAAAATATTATTGGTGGACTTTTAACATGGAGAAGATAATAGTCCTGATGGTCTATTTGACTTTTTTAATGGATTGCTCGTTCCGCTGCAACTATGGTTGAAAAGTTTTATGATACCATATGTTCTAAATCTCTGATTTATTATTTATGAAGGCTATTGATAATTTAATTATCTAAAGTCATGATATTCTTTACTAGGCTAGTTGTGCTCACCTATTTTGCTTCACAATTCCGTCAGGTAATAAGAGTGTTGTCGAGTCAAGAGGGGATAACAGGGGAATAGAAAGGTGGTTTATAGCTCTTGAGGTTCTCCCTAAATAGCATGGAAATAATTTTATTGAGAACTTTAGATAAGTGTGTCGTATTGTATACGTCATTTGATATTTAATTTTGGTGAACCGAATAGGGTGAGGTGAACCTAACTTTGGAAGGGTGTTTTGCCATTATCATAAAAAATGTCTAATGACATACAACCTTGTGTTATCATAAGACAGGGTTGTGCACATCAACTTGCTGAGTATATCTACGAGCACCACCTATATGATCTTGGAGTTTATTTGAAATATAATTTTCACTTGTAGACAGTGGAGATAGTTATATGTCAAGAGAAGACTCACCATTGGAAGGAACATGATAGTAATCTTCTCATTTTTTTAGGGTCTATTGGGTCAACCAAGGATAATTCTCTGGACATATGATATCTATCATAACTTAGATTCATGGCCTCCTATGTATGAAGGTTTCCTTGAGCACTTCCCAAAGATTTTAATTTCTAAAATAATTTTTGACTGTAATTTTATGTAACATACCATTGTAAGGTTTTGGCCGAGGCACCATGAGAGTTACATACATTTGTATTAAAACTCACAGTATACTTGTCGTCGTATTTTGAATGACAGTTATATAAATGAAGTTGTCAGTAGTGTATTTTCTGACGACCCAAGATGGGTGATGTATACCTATTTTGGAGGCGTCACATTTGATATCAGAGCTTAGGGATATGGTCGCTGGCGGAGATATGAGTCTAGAACTAGGAGGGAAGAGACGAGTAATATACTTCGCTAGTGTGTGACTTACCTAAGCTGAAATTGTTTACTTGATAAGTTGACAAATTATGTTATGTCAATTAACCTTGTTTTAAAGTATATTCTAGAATGATATCTGAAACACAGGAGATGAGCAATGGGAAAATTATGATACAGAGGAAATAACCGGGACGGTACAATTCGAAAAGAAAGCAAGGTATTCTCATCTCTTCGAAATACCAGGTACGTACGTAAATTTCGAGGGCAAAATTTCATAAGGAGGGGAGATTGTGAGACCCCGAATTTTATGAAATAAAAGTATTCAATTTTTTTATTTTGGTGAATAGTTAAATTGATAAAAGATTAAAGTTAAGGGTGACATTTGAAAATTTTTCAAAGTAAGCAAGTTGTTATAAAATAATTGGTGGTAAAATACGCGTGGTTGCAAAATAGCACACGGTATTGATTATTAATGCTTACGTGAGAAGTCACTTAGTTTGATTCAATTATTGTTAATATTTTATATATTATTAAATCAATAATTGAGATAACAAAGTTATTAATATTATTATTTGCAATATTAACGATGTTTAGAAGTTCTGCCAATGAGAGGTTTGGTCACCTAATTGCGCGCCAATAGGGAGAAATCCTTATTGAAAGCCCCTCTTTCCGGAATGACACGAGTCTATTAATAGTGTGAATTATAATAATGATGATGTAGTTTTGTTTTATTAGTATTATTAATGTAATAAAACAGAAAATCTTTTATATAAAATAGAATACTTTTATAAAGTTATTTATTTTATTAGACAATAATTAGAATATAATATATTTTATTATGCATAGTGTTTTGCATAGTAAAATCTTTTTATATAAAACATAATACTTTTATAAAGTTATTTATTTTATTAGACAATAATTAGAATATAATATATTTTATTATGCATAATGTTTGCATAGTGTTTGGATTAGTTACTATTCAGTCCATTCTTCTATAAATAGAAGTTCATTCCTTCTTTATTTCTTACGAATTCACGGAAACTCTAGAGAGAGAATTCTTCTTCTATAATCTTGAGTGTATTTCTTTAGAGTTTAAGAAAGCTTTGAGCGTAGTGCAAGTTTTCTTCAAGTATATCATCGCCCTACCTGTCGGAGTACTCTTCTTTATAAGGTAAGGGATATTATTTGTTGTACCGTAAGGGGTATTATTTCTTTCGTATTCATAAAGAGAACTTTTGTTATTCCATTCTTTGTTATTCTGTTGGAATAACCAGTATACACGAACTCCCCTATACTTGGTGAAATTCTTCTGTAATTCCATTCTTTATTATTATATTAAAATAACATGTCTATGCGAAGTACCGCATACATGGTAAAATTCTTCTGTTATTCCATTCCTTATTATTATGTTGGAATAACCTGTCTATGCAAAGTACTGCATACATGGTGAAATTCTTCTATTATTTCATTCTTTATTATTCTGTTGGAACATCCTGTTGGTGCGTATTACTCCTGACCTGGTTCCATTAATTATTATTCTGTTGGAATAACCTGTCTGTGCGGTTTATCGCATATATGGTGATTTCTATTGTTATTCCATTCTTTATTATTCTGTTGGAATATCCAGTCGGTGCGAATTTAGCCTGACCTGGTTCCGTTCTTTATGATTCTATCGGAATATCATGTCTGTGCGTTTACGCATGACCTGGTTCCATTCTTTATTATTCTGTTGGGAATAACCTATCTGTGCAGTTTATCGCACGCATGGTGAATTCTTCTCTTATTCCATTCTTTACTATTTTGTTGGAATAACCTGTATATGTGGATTACCACATGCATGGTGAATGATCCTTTATATTCATTCCTTATTAAATTGTAGAAATGATCTGTTTACGTTGATTATGATAAGAGTCATAATAAAAGCATTGGACTGATGAAAATCATGGGTATATGTAGTATTAGTAAGTCTTATGATGAGTTATGTTGGTTATTATGTGAAAACATGAATGTTTCTTAGAAATCACAAAGAGTTGAAAATCAGATTTTTGTGAAAATGGAACATGAAATTCAATTGATCATATCTCCGATTATATTTTGAATTTTTGAGTGTGGTTAAGTCCTAGAGTTAGACCTATGAGTTTTATAACTTATCCAAGTGGAATCAGTTGAAAAGGTGTTGTAGATTTTCGTGTGGACTGATTTTAGCAAAGGAGAAAAAAACTGAAAATACCCAAAAGGCTACTGCCAAAATTTTGTAAGGGCTGTTTCGGCCACTTAATTTGTGAGAAAATTTTTGGCCTTTTGTGACATGAAAGTATATGGTGTAACGGGACAAATTTTTGAGTTGTTATTCTGGGGACAGAATCCTTTTAAGGGGGGAAAGATGTGACGAACGAGATTTTTGTAAATTAATTTTAATATTTATTAAATTAAATAAATATTTTTCGATGATTTAATTATTGGATTAAATAATTATTTGATGCAATTGTGGTAGATTAATTTAATTATGTGTTATATTTACTAAATTAATGTAGAGAATAATTATTATTCAAATATGTAATTATGTGAGCTTATCGAATTAAATGAAATATTTAATTAAGCATGATGTTATTTAATTAATTTAATTATTAATTAGAGAGTTAATAATTTGACATTATTTATTAATGAGAAAATTAATAATGTGACTATGTGAAATTATGAGAAATTATTATATTTTATTTAAAATAAATTAAATAAGATATTGATTTATTTTATGAAGGAGTGTGACATTAATAAAACTATATGATAAAGTTTTATTAAATTAAATATTTTTTTAAATCTATTTTTCAAGCCAAACAAGGCCCTATGGGGAGTTGGAACAGTTACCCATTATTGGGTTAACTGACCACTTAGTGCGTCAGTTCTCTTATTATATCATACGTCTTCTTTTCTTTCTTCATTTTTCCTAAGTCTAGAAAAGTAGAAACAGAGAGAGTTTCAGAGAGAGATTGAGAAGTGTTGAGAAAGAATTTTGATTGAAGAAAAGTTGAGAAGAAATTATTCCCTACTGATCTATACTTATTCTCAGGTAATCTCCTCTTCCCAAATTCTAAATTTCACGTCATTAGTTTTTATAAAAATGGCTTTCATACATTTTGTAAAAACTCTGTAATTGAGAAAGGGTTTGATTATGAGTTTATATATGGGTTAAGATGTATCAAATCGTATTTGATTATATATATATATATATATATATATATATATATATATTATGTGAATTATCATGTCATCAGTTTCATAATACTATGAATTGCTATTTCAAAAATTTACAAAGTATGGGTTTTGGCCTTATGGCCTTATCGTGATATTTAATGTATTGATCGTATGTTATCCTAAATTTTACACTCGTATATTATTATGCATCCGATACTGAAGAGACCAAAGTTTAAATAAATTGATTAGGTGTTATAACGAATCCGTAGTGACAATTTTCATGTTTTATTTTCAAAACCTTCAAGAACAGTGAAAGTAAATGTGTTGATTTTGCAAATTATGTGTTGTAACTTGTTAAAAATTATGCTAGATGGGTTAAGTAATGATTATATATGTATTACAATGATTGGGTAAGTCTAAATTAGTGTAAAAATAACTAATTAGAAGTTATGGCCATATTCATGTATAATTTTACGTGTGATTGATTTTTGGCCTAACTTGGCCTTGTTATGTTCACGAACTGAGAATCAGAAAATGAGCACAGGTAACCCATACAAGCGGTCAAAAAAAATTAAAAAATAAAAATAAATAAATAAATAAATAAAATAAAAAAATATTTGATTAAAATTATTATTAAAATATTTATAAAATAAATTAAATATTTTAATTGAGATATTTATGGAATAAAATAAATATTCGATGAAAATTATTATTAAAATATTTATAAAATAAATTAAATATTTTAATTGAGATATTTATGGAATAAAAAAAATATTCGATGAAAATTATTATTAAAATATTTATAAAATAAATTAAATATTTTAATTGAGATATTATGGAATAAAATAAATATTCGATGAAAATTATTAAAATATTTATAAAATAAATTAAATATTTTAATTGAGATATTTATGGAATAAAATAAATATTCTAGGAAAATTATTATTAAAATATTTATAAAATAAAGTTAATATTTTAATTGAGATATTTATGGAATAAAATAAATATTCTATGAAATTTATTATTAAAATATTTATAAAATAAAGTAAATATTTTAATTAAGATATTTATGGAATAAAATAAATATTCAATGGAAATTATTATGAAATAATTTATTAAAGTGTAATAATAGTAAGAGAATGAAAATATTCTAATTTAATTAAGTAATTAAATTAGAAGGGTAATGATTTGTTAAATAAAGTGGAGTTTATATTAAATAATTAAGTGAAAATGTAACTAATGAATGTCGTGAATACATATGGTATGTGTGTAGGATTTGTGGTGAACGGAAGTAGTAATCGTTTAGCATACGCACGAGGCAAGTTTCCTAACCCTATTTGTCATTATTGTTCAAGTTATTAGTTACCTCGAGTAAATTATCGTTACTATTATTCAAGTTCAATTGTTATATTAAAGATTTATTATCTTTTTAAAGCATGATTCAGTTATACAATAATTTTCCTATTGTATACTTCTTGAGATTATTATTCAATTTAAATATCATTATTATTGAACCTTATTAGACTAGCGAACCCTTATTGATTCGACTAGTCCATAGTTGATGAGCGTTCTAAATTTCAGAACCCTTATTGAATTATCCAAACCAAACTTCCTTTGGTGCGGATTCGAATGTCAAACCGAGATGAACAACCACGCAAAGGATTTACTTATCGTTAGCGTTAAGATATTGTGCACGATGATAGTACTGAAGGTGATCCCCTAAGTACGAGAAAGAAAGGTCCATAGTCTTATGACTGTTAAAGGTTTCAAGTATAACCCTTGTTAACCTAGGACATAGTTCAAGGTCTTATGACCCTCAGAATTCTTTTGATTCTTGTTATTCATTCTTGATTCAAAAGTTGAGATTTTATTCAGATGTCATTGATTCACTCGCATGTTATTATACTGTTATTTCATTGTTATACTTGTGGGCAATAGTGCTCACTCTTGCTTTATAATAACATTGCAGTTAAGAACGAAAGAACTGACGAACCTTCCACTAGTAAAGGCAAGGGCAAAGTTAGCAAGTGTTGTAGACTTGTTATTTTATTTGATGATGTATTTATGTTAGACTTGAGTTAATGATGTTGTTTAAGACTTATTGTTTATATTTATGCACAGATGTCTAAGCTTAGTTCAACCTGGGATTATGTTTATGATTTAGATGTTGTAACCCTATAAGGGGAAGATTTTTATTTCTATCTATTGCATGGTTTGCATTTATTATGGGTAGATAGATAGATGATATTTCAGACAAATGAACACCAAATCAAGTGGAATCAAGTACCCATTTGGGGATGTCAAAAGTTGGTATCAAAGTTGTAAGGTTATGAACCTTAGGGTGGGGGAACAACCTTAGGTAGTAGCCTTGTAGGAGATCGAGAACATAGTAGTGGTAAACTCTTATCGAGTTCTAAGAAATGAATTTCTAAATTCATTAAAGATAATAAAAGAATTTATGTGCTTATGTGTTAATCTATGTGTTCGCTAGCACGGATTAGTAACTAAAACTTAAAATTTTGTTGTCGGGATGTTGGGATATTGGAGGAGCTAGTCGAAATGGGGAGGAGGAACCCCGATTACCTATAGAGGAGGAGCCCCGATACATTCATGTCATCGGGGGCAAGCTTATGAGAGAGAGTCATCTCCGATGATCACTTTGTCGTTGGTCGGGAGCATGAGTAGGAGACCGATCCGGAGGAGGTTCACGAGGAAGAGGAAGAAGAAGAGGAAGAAGAGGAGTTCCCACCGAACTCCATTAATGCGAGATGTATATGACGACTCTCTATGATCGTAGCGTGGAGTTCTGAGGATCTTTGTTCGGGATTTTGAAAGAAAAGCGGTTAGTCGCCAGATTACTATTGAAAGCGAAGGATAGAGATTGTGACTCTTCACTACGTTTAGGAAGCGTGGAGTGGGATCTGGTTCACGAGAAGGGTCAAACCGAGGATACGTCCGCAGAAATAGAGAAGTTAAAGAAGGATCTGAAGGAGACCTCAGTGAGGCTTGCCATAGCAGAGGAGGGCTGGGTACAAGAGTCACGCCGTGCTGATCGTCCAGAAGATGATCGCCATGCGAAGAAGGCTAAACTCTTATCGAGTTCTAAGAAATGAATTTCTAAATTCATTAAAGATAATAAAAGACTTTATGTGCTTATGTGTTAATCTATGTGTTCGCTAGCACGGATTAGTAACTAAAACTTAAAATTTTGTGTCAGGATGTCGAATATTGGAGAAGCTAGTCAAGCTGGGGAGGAAGAACCCGTGTACCTATAGTACCGAGCAGGAGGAGCCCCAGAGACATTCATGTCGTTAGGGGAGCGACTTATCTGAGAGAGAGTCATCTCCGATGATCTTTGTCGTTGGTCGGAGAGCATGAGCCGGAGGCCGATCCAGAGGAGGATCCCGAGGAAGAGGAAGAAGAGGAGTTCCCAAGAACTCCATTGATGCGAGATGTATGGCGACTCTATGATAGTAACGTAGAGTTGCAGGATCTTTGTTCGGGATTTGGTTGAAGCAAAGCGGTTAGTCGTGATTACTATTGAAAGCGTAGGATAGAGAGATTGTGACTCTTCACACACATTTAGGAAATGTGGAGTGGGATCTGGTTCACGAGAAGGGTCAGACCGAGGATACGTCCGCATAAATAGAGAAGTTAAAGAAGGATCTGAAGGAGACCTCAGAGAGGCTTGCCATAGCGAGGAGGAGAGTGGAGTACGAGAGTCACGCCGTCTTGATCGCAGTGAAGATGATCGCCATGCGAAGAAGGCTAAACTTGAGGAGACAAACTCTACACTACAAAATGCAATGAATGTGGTCCAAGATCGAGTTAGGAAGTATCCAATCCAGTTTGAGGATCTACCATCATATATGCTATATCGTAGAACGATGTGCTGCATCATGGAGGAGGAACGTAGCAAGGCTATCCAGCGCCTTGACAGACAGTGATAGAATTTGTTTAAATATGTGAAAGACTTAATTAGTTTTTATATGTAAATTCTGACGTGTTTATGAACGAAAGAATATTTGAATGTTTTAAATCCTGTGGATTCTTTATTCTAGGATAGTTGATGTAAATAGCAGTTATGCTATCGTTTAATGTTAAAACATTGATTTGAATGCAAATATATCAAGTTGCTTGAGATGATGTGTTAAGTGATATGTTAAATTGTTGAGTAATGCCTTAACTATTTAGAGAAATAAATAAAGTTCTAATAAAACGTTTATTTAATAGAAAAATGCCGCCAAGAAGACGACCAAATCGTCGACCAGCCCAGGAAGGGTCAACGAATAACAACAACAACACCACCAATGTCAATCTGTCAAAGATTCGTGATTGGTGAAATTCTTCGGCCGGAGCAATTAACAATTAATAATAAGCCCCACCAAACACCACGTTCAAGGATTTCAAGGCGGTGGAACCGCCAGAGTTTAAAGGTTCTATGAACCCAATCGAAGCTCAAACATGGGTTATGGAGATGTAGAAGGTGTTTGACGTCGCAGAGTAAGGGAAGACCGAGAAGATCGCATACGCAACATTCATGTGAAGTCCGAAAGCCGCCTATTGGTGGCGGCAAACAAAATACTGGGGATGAGAAGATGTAATAACCGAGAGATTTAAGGAGATGTTTTTGAGATGTATTTTCCGACTAGTTCGCAAAACCAAATGGAAGTTCGGTTTTGGAGTTGAAGCAGGGAATATGTCCAGTAGATTATGTGGCAAGGTTCAACGAATTGGCTAGGTTCGCCACATATCAAGTGCATCTTGTGAGAAAGGCAAGACGTTTGAGCGGTGGATCTGAAGCCTCGGTTGTATAAAGAAGGTGTCAATGTTCCAATTGAACACTTTTCTTTGGAGTGTTAGAGAAGGCCATACTATTTGAAGGTGGAAACGATGAGGTATCTAAATATAATCAAGATCAAAAGAAGAAAAAGAGTGAAAATGAAGGAATTAACAAGACTGGTGGAAGTAGCACGGGAGGTAATAATAATCAGAAGAGAAAGTTGTCCGATAACTCGTAAATTTGGAAGTCAACAAGGAGGGCAAAAGAAGAAGATTGAAGCGTGCTCAACCTGCGGAAAAGCTCATCTGGGAGTTTGCATGAAGGGAAAACGAGTATGCTATAATTGTGGTCAGAAAGGCCATATAGCACCTAATTGTTCTAAACCAAAGAAGGGTGCCTGCTTCACTTGTGGCTCAAAGGATCATCTTGCAAGGGATTGTCCTAAGAATGGATCTGGAGGAACAGGATCAGGAGGGAATAAAGGAAACAACGGTGGAAGCACTCTGACTATCACATGACCAATCGCGCAACCAATCGATCAAGCCGCAGAACATTCAACATGACGATTCAGGATGCAGATCTGATCTCGCGATGTGGTGTCAAGTATCATTCCGATCAATAAAGTTAATGCTTATGTATTATTTGATTCGGGTGCTACTTGTTCATTTATATCCGATGACTTTGCCAAGAACTTAAAATTGCCTAAGGATGAGTTAGAATACCCCATGAACATAGAAATTGCGAATAGAGAAATTATTCCTGTTAAGTACGTGCACAAGAACTATAGAGTGGATATTAAGGGTAACATTATGAACGTAGATCTTATCCCTATTCGACTTGGAGAATTTGATATTATCTTGGGTATGGACTGGTTATCTAATTATGGGGCGGTAATTGATTGCCAAAAGAAGCGTATTAACCTTATGACTTCGTCAAAGGTTGTGTTTTATAGTAGTAAGTCGCCTAGACAAGCGAGTTGTCTGACGATGATGCAGGCCAGGAAGTTGTTAAGACAAGGCTGTGTAGGATATCTAGCTTACATAGTCGATATTCATAAAGAAAATCCAAAAATAGAGGATATACCAGTAGTGAGGGATTTCGTAGACGTATTTCCGGATGATTTGCCAGGACTTCCACCAGATAGAGCGGTTGAATTCCTGATCGATTTGGCTCCAGGAACGGTTCCAATATCGAAGGCACCATACCGAATGGCACCGGTAGAGATGAAAGAGCTGATGGTTCAACTACAAGAATTACTAGACAAGAAGTATATCCAACCAAGTGTATTTGAAGGTTCAAGTCAAATCTGAACATTTTTAAAAAGATTTTGGGATCATTTGGACTCTCATTTGCAATAATCACAGACATGAAACTCTCTCACCTTCCATAACTCATGTCCTTATCTCTATATCCATCATAGATTGAAGCCGTATATCTCTCCATCAAATCTTCATGACTCTCTCTCCACGTTCAAAGCTCAACCACCTCTCATCCTCTCTATAAAGCTAGGGTTCCCAATTGGGTTGGCATAAACAAGCGTGAAGGTTATCAATTCTCAAATTTTCATTCTCCCTCAGTAAGTTCATCTGCACTTTAAATCAACTATCTGCAAATGGGTCCAAAGAAAGCACGACCATCTTCATCTTCCTCATCCTCCTCCGGTAGCCACGAGGAGGACATTGTCGACCACACCAACTTCTTGTGTCTAAAAGCCCAGCATGAGTACTACCGCATTGTAGTGAAGACATTTATAAAGTAAAGAGGATTCAAACCCGAAGTGCAGGACAGACAGCTCTCCGCTATGATTCAGGAACAAGGCTGGGGTGGACTGACGGCATCTCCCACGCCCATTCTGATAAGCATAGTCCGAGAGTTTTATGCCAATGCCAAAGTCACCATAAACGATACCTCTATGGTTCGTGGTGTTGAGATAGACTACAGACCCTCTGCCATCCAAAATGTACTGAGAATCACTGCAAGAACACCAACATGGGCGGCCAATTGGATCACAGGGGCACATCTGGAAATGGACTTGGAACTTGTTATCGCTGAGTTGTGCGTGCTAGGCATGAAGTGGACTTACAAAGTTGGCACGACCTAGCCTCGCATATTCCCAGCAGCCGCACTGAATAGATATGCCAAGACGTGGAATCTGTTCATTTGTGCCAAGCTATTACCTTCATCGCATGAGCACGAGATCACGACGAAAAGCGCCATAATACTATGGGGCATAATTACTAGCGAGTACATTGATGTAGGTTATTTGATTCCTCAAAATATTGTGAAGTATTTGAAGGGAACTACCACTGGGAGCATTCCACATGCTTCAGTGGTAGCTATGGTATGTGCACATCAGGGGTGCAATTGGGGCAACGAGTAAATGCAATATCCAAGCCAGGACATCACCCATGCCACCATTAAAAAATTTGAAGATTGGGCAGGCGGTGGGCCACACCCGCGCGGACGAGGATTCATTTTAAGGCCTATATTTCTCGAGCCATCGCAGCAGCCCCCTCAGACAGATGAGGCAGGCCTGTCCACCCGAGCACATCACGTTCCTAGCGATCGATAGCTCCAAAGGTTGGAGCGCAAAGTCGACACCATATATGACAATCTTGGGACGTTTGCTACGGACCTCATAAGGGCCTTGCCCGAAGCCTTCGCGCAGCAAGGAACAATGCTAGAGTGGCCTCAGTTTGGAACCGCAGTGCCATATCCACCACCAGATTCACAATCCGAGGAGGGTGGTCAAGCTGATCATTATGGGAGTTTTCTGTATCCTTTACCTTCATTCAATGGGGACATTGAATATTTTAAGTTCGGGGGTATTGGGGGTCATAGCATAGTAGTTTCGTTTTAATTCATTATTGCATGTTTATGTGTTTAGTTAAATTTTTACAGAAAATTTTTAATTTTTATTCATTATTGATTGTGTTAGTATGTTTCAGTTGCATGTCTCACACAAATTCTTGATTAATAGAAATTTTTGCCTAGCCAATGATGATTGTGAATTGTGAAAGATTTTAGAACATATTGGATAACACAGCTTAGATATAATGTTTTACACGATAAGATTCATGTTGCTGTTTAAATGCTTTCGGTATGCACAAACGTGTTCACAATCACTTGTAGGTTTAAGAAGTGTGTGTTGCATTGCTTGATAGAACATGTAGTTTTAAAAAGAGAAACATGTGGAAAGTGTTGTAGACTGTATGAAACATTAACATGCAAGTTTTGGGAAAACATGGGTATGCTATGTATAGAAAAAATATAAATCAAATATCAATAACATGGCTAGTCTTAATTCGGGGCCCTAGCTACTTGAGTAAGTATGCTCGAGGGGATTGTCTCTACACCTAGCGCCCTAAGGTCTTTCATGGTATGGGAGTCGTTGGTTGAAGGTTCGCTAAGGGGTAGTAGTGTGCCTAATGGATTGAGACATTGCACAGTCATTTGAAAAAAAAACAAGAGAAAAAGAAAATAAAAATAGCATTAAACACCGCAGGAAAGTGTGTAAATTGCCCTCGTGAGTAGTAATAAAGCAATAAACCCATTGTTGGACCTTAGTTTGTGTTGATATATTGAAACAGTCTGCGTTACATGAATATACACGAGTCTTGTTTTAGACTATAATTTTCTATTTGGAGCATTGTAGCATATGTATTCTTTGCATAGATCAAGTTTTGGTGAACACCACACACACACACAGCATCTCTATAGCATATATGAAATTATCTGAGTGTGTGATGTTATGTCTATAGTTTCGTTTAAAATTATATTCTTGGATCTCGATGATTTACTGAGGTAATTTAGGCTAAAATTCTGTTATGGCAGGGATTATGTGAAACTAGTTTGCATCATAGAGTAGTTGCATAGTTTGGTAGTTACATTTTCATTGTTCATTAGTATGCATTGCTTGAGGGCAAGCAACAATTCAAGTTTGGGGGTATTTGATAAGTGGTATTTTTACCTACTTATTGAATACCAATTCATGCAAATTGTGCCCATCTCAAGTACATTTTATTATGTTTTAGTTACATTTCACATTATTTTGCATTGCATTTACTTAAAACTCCTTTTGGTGAATAAATGCAGGAATCGGCTTAATTTTGGTGGTATTAGATTACACAGGGCCAATGATGCGTGAAGGCGAGGCACAAACGAGGAAGTGCATGGCATGGAGGGACAATGAAGCATAGAGACCAAGCATGGAGCAAGAGGATCAAGCATTGAAGAACAAATAGCAGCAGCAGCATGACAGAAGCCAAAAAACCAGAACCAGAATCTGCAGAGTGCAAGCGGCTCGGCCGCCGATGTAACAACCTTGTGGGAACACGGGCCCCATGAAATACCCGGCCGAACAACGATGACCTCATCGCAAGTTGCGTGGCGGCGTGACGGAGAGGCGAGCGGCACCAGCGTGAGAAGCCCTACTTGACAGGCGTGAGACATTACAGTAAGTCTCGCTACCGCGCGAGACGATCTTCGGAGAAAGGCATTGCGTAGCGCGATGTCGATGTTCGATTTTGTTTTAATTTTAATTTTTAATTAAATGATTTGTAATTGGTTTTAAACGATGCTGACTGGTGTCAGACGTACACATGATAACTTTTACCGTATTTTTCATCGTAGAAACTAGGGTTTACACTTTGGGAGAGATTCCAACGTACAACGAAGCCAAAACGTCTACTTCTCCAATTCTTCTTTGGATTCTCTGTCATTGTGGATTTCTATTATTAGTTACTGGATTTCTATAAGGATTTAAACGTTGATCATTGATTTCTATTCAACGATTGGGTTTGATCGTTCTACCTTTCTTATTTCAATTGTTTGTTTATTGATCATGTTTAGCGTTGATCCCATAATGGCTTTTGGTTCAGTCATGAACTAATCTCCATTATGGGATTCTAACGGATTTTAAAATGTAGTTTGGTTGCACGCTTAAATGCTAGAGATGTTTTGCATATCATATGGAATATCTGTCATGATTGTTTTACATGCATGAATGCCTTATCAACATTCAACTCAGTATATGTATGGAATTGACAATGAACGTGCAAGTATGGATTGTAATCATGATAGTATGTGAATATGGGGCTGTTGTATATGGCTTACATATTTTGTGAACCAGATAGACATATATTGTTTCACCGTATGAGCTAGAATAAGGGCTTGAGCTTAAAATCAATATAATTGAAATTTCACATAGACATATAGCGATTTTGGTTATATTGGTGATTACATAGAGTCTAACATCTGTAGATGTTGTGTAAGTAGGTTATAGTGCATTGAAAAATGGTTAAAACTCTATTCGTGCTCTTGGCTATTTTCCTGTTATATGTGACCACTTCTTGCAGCTATTTTCATTAGTCTAAGCATATAAATTTGGTGAGTTAATTGATGCATGATAGTTTAAATTTAACAACTTTTTCTATGGGATCGATACTCTACTTACTCTGTATTACTTGTTGACCCGTGTATGCTTGCATGAGTTAGAGCTCTTTTATTAGAACTATAAAAGAGGCAACACGCGCCCCTCCAGTTTGTTCCTCGCGTGGGTGCAAGACTTGCAGAATGTCATGCTCTCCACTTTCGAGTACTTCATGTGGTAGTAGCAGGCTCAAGGCTATTCTGCGAGTTGTGGTGCATGACACTGCAATCTGTAGATTATGGTTCTTATTCTGATTATGCCATGCTGCTGCTGCTACTTGTTCATTCATGCTTAATCCTCTTCCATGCTTGATCTCCTTGCTCCAATGTACCTTCATGCTATGCATATCCCCGCTTGTGCCTTACCTTCACGCATCCATTAGCCTCGTGCCCTCTAATACCACCAAATTAGACCGATTCCTGCACTTATTCATAAAAAGGAGTTTTAAGTAAATGCAATGCAAACTATCATGAAATGCAACTAAAACACAATAAAATGTACTTGAGATGGGCATAGTTCGCGTGAATTGGTATTCAATAAGTAGGTATAAATACTACTTTTCAGGATTATTCGGTATAATCATGACCGTAATGTTATAAATGATGTGGTAAAAGTCATCTTTGGCCCGTAATGCATAGATGGACTTGGTATGATTATGACCAGGGATTATTCGGTATAACCATAACCGTAATGGAAAACATGAATATCCTTGGCCTGTAGTGCATGGATAATTCATGGTCGTGATACTATTAAGCTAAGTCTCAGCATTATTGGTTTTACAGTTGTATATCTTTGGCCTGTAGTACAAAGATGAACTGTTGATTATTGGTTATACAGTTGTATATCTTTGGCCGTAGTGCAAAGATGAATTTATTAGTATATATGATTATGAGCAGGAATTGTGATTTGGTATAACCATGATTTTTGATATTTTAGGTGAAGATAGGTGATGTAAATTATCTTCGTCCAGGGTGCGAAAAGGAATTCAGAATCACAATTATGATTATGAGTTATTCATATAATTGTGGACATGAATTGTTGATTGATGTTACAGGGATAAAATATTATTGGTGGACTTTTAACATGGAGAAGATAATAGACCTGATGGTCTATTTGACTCTTTTAATGGATTGCTCATTCTGCTGCAACTATGGTTGAAAAGTTTTGTCATCTACCATATGTTCTAAATCTCTGATTTATTATTGACGAAGGCTATTGATAATTTAATTATCTTTAGTCATTATATTCTTTACTGGGCTAGTTGTGCTCACCCTTTTTGCTTCATAATTCCTTTCAGGTAATAAGAGTGTTGCCGAGTCAAGCGAGGATAACAGGGGAATTGAACGGTGGTTTATAGCTATTGAGGTTCTCCCTAAATAGTATGGAAATAATTTTATAAAGAACTTTAGATAAGTGTGTCGTATTGTATACGTCATTTGATATTTAATTTTGGTTAACAAAATAGAGTGAGGTGAACCTAACTTTGGAAGGGTGTTTTGCCACTATCAGACAAGATGTCTAATGTCATAGAAGCTCGTGCTATCATAAGACAGGGTTGTGCAAATCCACTTGCTGAGTATATCTATGAGCACCACCTATATGATCTTGGAGTTTATTTGAAATATAATTTTCACTTGAAGACAGTGGAGATAGTTATATGTCAAGAGAAGACTCACCATTGGAAGGAACATGATAGTAATCTTCTCGGTTTTCTTTGGGGTCTATTGGGTCAACCAAGGATAATTCTCTCGACATATGATATCTATCATAACTTAGATTCATGGTCTCCTATGTACGAAGGTTTCCTTGAGCACTTCCCAAAGATTTTAATTTCTAAAACAGTTTTTGACTGTACTTTTATGTAATGTACCATTGTAAGGTTGTGGTTGAGGCACCATGAGAGTTACATACATTTGTATTAAAACTCACAGTATACTTGTCGTCGTATTTTTCATGACAGTTGTATAAATGAAGTTGTCAGTAGTGTATTTTCTGGCGACCCAAGATGGGTGATGTATACCTATTTTGGGGGCGTCACAGTGATTGTAAAACAATTCCAATTCAAATGACATCACATTACGAACTTTCACAACTTACTAATTCATAATCTATAATCTTGGCGTTGTGATTACAATACACTACTATACCTTGTAACATGTTTTAGGTCCTTTACAAAGCATTAAAATATGTTAAGTTAAAAATTTCAAGCTATCTTTGTTATCACTCATTATTAGGTTCGATTGACAATCGGCACGGTAGCGCCGATTTTAATTGGATTACACAAGACTTTTGGCAAGTGAAGATGCAATACCACGCTTAAGATAATCTGGCCAAGACCGCGCCAAGACATAATAGCGCCATCTGACAATGATCGCGCCCGATAGAGCGCCCATAGCGATGCATCGATTCGATTTTTCTGAACACGAACTTAGACTCTACTATAGGCCAAAAATCCCAATTCTACAGATATTCACCAAACTGAACATCTAAAACTTTGTACTATCATATTTACACATGCTAAACATAATTCTATATACAAAAACATCACATGCACACGAATTTGAAGATTCAAAAACCATATTTTTCCAAATTTCTTCAATATTGACACTTTTAGCGAATTCGATTGCCACAAATTTGTTTCTTAATCAATTTACATGATTTAAACTACATTTTTTTCGTTTCTTAACCTACTAACATAATCCAATAACAAATTACAGATTATAACACATATAGAGCATCCATTTTCGTACTTTCTAAAGCCATTTTTCAAACATAAACACTATTAATTACTTTTTTTTTCCTACAACCCAATTTCTCACGAATTTGACCAACAAGTATCAAGTGTACATGATGATTAACAGATTAAAACCAAATATACATGTATGTGTATCAATTCCACACTACTATCAATAGAAATTTCAAGAACAAGAGTTACAATTAGAGTAGGTTATACCTTGTTCCTTTGATTATTTGCTAGCAAAAAGATGATGACTAGGTTTAGAAATTCCTCTCCTTCCTCTTGAGAATCACAGAGAACTTTCTCTTTCACTGTGTTTTTCCCTCTTGCTTCCAAGCTCTCTCTCTCTCTAAACTCTGGTATCTAGGCTTAGGCAAATACGTGAAATAAAATGCGCAACAAATAACTGGCTCTCACGTTCGTCCAGTAAAAACCGAAAAGGCTCACGTCAGTTAAAATAAACCAAAAGCCATAAGGCTACGTTTGGTTACACACCAATTCCCCATACTAGATTATTTAAATAATATTTATATTATATAGTTACTACTTGTCACACATGCAACCCATTTAAATAGCTTACAATTTATAATTATAATAATTATATTCTTATTATAATTATTCTCATACTAAATAAATAATTATATATCTAATTTAATTAATAAATTAGAAACATCACTTTATTTAATTTATTTATTTCCTTTAAATTAAACAAAACAATTGATTTAATCTAATTATTTCCTTAAATTAAATCCTCCGGATAAATTATCATTATTCAATTTTAATTAACACTAATCAAATTAATTCACCACAATTGATCAATTATTTATTTATCTCAATATTAAATAATTTAAAATATTTATTTAATTCAATAAACATTTAAATTAAATTATGAATTTTTTGATCTTTACAGATATGAAACAAATCTTGCCAAATTCAATTAACCATATGCTAACATACTTAAATTAAATGACTAACAAGTCCCTCACCACTTAGGCTAAAAATTGGGCTAAATGTTGGGCCAATCATTTACTTGTTTGGGCTCTCTAATAATTGTTTTGGGCCATGTATAAAATATCACAGTCCAATATATTTAATTTACATAACCTTATATATTTAATTAAGATTTCTAGTCCATTTGTTTAGGACTTTAAATAATTAATTCAACTATTCTTTTAATATTTTGGACTTACAAATTAATTTCTTTGGGCCATAACAATTAACATATTCCAACACTCTTAATATTATTATTCCCTAATTATTTAATTAGGGTTTTCATGTACACAATTATAATTTAAATCGTTACTTACATACGCTTAATTTCTTAACCCAATTAGACTTGCTATAATTAGGTTATAAAATTAATTAATTGAGAGGTATAAAATAAATCTCTAAGAATTTGTATATATTCTAAATACATATCATCACATGCTACCCAATACACCACTCACAAGAGTAAAAATTTACAAATAGTGCTAAGGAGTCATATAGACTATTATTTGTCATTTTTGCGAAGGTTTATACAGAAATTCATCCGCAAACTGTATTATCTTACAGACATAGTGGGTAATTAGCCCAGTATACCCTGTATTGGCCATGTACTATTGGTATGATCTGTTTCTCATCACTGCCATAGGCACAAAAATTTTACCTCGTTCATATCGAAATTCGCACCAAACTAATTTGGTTCAGGAAAGATTTTAAAGAATGCCTAGAATTTTTTTAAAAGTTGGTATAGCAAAATCAAATAGCTTAGACTCATATCAATAATCAATTTCAATCGAAATATGAATTTGTATAGCTAAACGCCGTTGACAAATTAAATTTTTGAAAAATATTTTCAAAATGACGTCATGATGTCGTACTGTATTTAACAGCCCGTTTGAGGATGCCGTCATTGAGTGACTTTGTTATAACACATCATACAATAGTAGAACAACAATTTTAGATCAAATTCAACACTAAGTGTTCCTGCATTTACAACTCCATCAACTTTTTATCATCTCTGCACCAGGTTACATGGTACATAAGTGATAAATAGAAAATATATATTGATATTTCAAATCATTATCGTCTAGCCGAAACAAATAGCATAGACTCTACTGTAAACCGTTCAAAAATTATTACAAATCTGTTTTATCATCTCAACAAGTAATGAGTTATAGTTGGCCCGAAGTCCAGGCATACACAATAGTCACCAATAGTTGAGAATAAAAATTCATTTTTCAAAAGCACATAGTGCGTATTTAGCTTGTTGTAAAAAAATTTGAGTCTAACATAGCTAGAAGATTTGGAAAATCTAATGTCTCCACTAATGATCAATTGCTTAAACAATTTATCTGTTCCTATTATCCTCAATTCTCCATTCACACATAACTATTCCTAGTTCGTCAAACCATACTCATGAGTTCAAGAACTTTCCACAATCATATGAGTTTAAGAACTTGTCCTAGTCAGACCTTTGGCGTCCATTCACTGAGGGGTTCATAAACATTTCGTATAATTATGAGTCACGAATGTAACATAAGTATGAGTTTTAAGAACTTGTACTTAAACTTGTATCCACTACCTATAACCTATCTATCTATTATACACATGAGAAAGGAATCACCCTCTTAACATGCATATAGCAAATAGCGCGACAAAAACATTTCATAATCCCCACTTAATTCCAACTCCCTTCTCAATATGAATTTTATTTAATCCGTATTCATAATCCTTTCCTAAATCTATACCAATTTATAGTACAAATGACACACAGCAATCTTTGTTGTAACTTTTCAATCATTTGCTTGATCCTTATCCATACTATATCCTTATCAGATCACGGGGTGATCTCATCATATATATTACGATTCATTTCTATGTTATGATCGTTTTGTTTTACGATCTCTTATCCCCATACCTTTAGTCTTGTAGACTCTATCTATTCACCATTACTGTTCACCTTTATTATCAGAGTAAGGGAACTCCGTGTCTTTTTAACTCGTCGAGATGCTTCTTTGAATCATACCAACACACTAACTCGATTTGAATTAGTACTTAATCCTAATCACTGCGGTTATTGGTCTCAGGTATTCCTACCTAAGGTTCATAACCAACAGCTTTGATACCAACTGTAAGAGCCCCAAATTCGGGTCCCAAATCACCACGGATCTGGTATACTATATCTATAACTATTGCGGAAGATATAAACATAAATTGTTTATACATTAAACATTACACACTAACCCCCAAGGTCGAGTAACCTTCACATAATACCTGAATTAATATCATATATAACATACAATGTTATTATCATACATTACTGTTACAAATTTAACTGCACATAAACTCCAAAGTTGGACTTGTCTTTGACTTCTCCTTGTATCCGACGTATTCGTCTTAATCTGCAATGTTTATCATGATATAACAAGGGTGAGCAACAGGTTTGCCCATCAAGTATAAGTTTATTTGAGGATTTATCATGATGGAAAGAATTTTAATAATAGCTGGCTAACATTCAACAATATAATTGTTAACTAGCATGAACAAACTATCATAGCTGAACGAACATTGAACATGAACATAGCAATTATATCTGGACCGAATGGTAATGAAGGTAATCAGCCTTTCA